>JAGDQP010069410.1:0-10891 GCA_022664845.1 Lepisma saccharinum
ATAGTTTACCATCGTCAAAACTAAATATTTTTCAAAGTATGTAATATGTACATACATGTAAGTACCATGTAGGTATATATCCATGAAATTTACGTCGACTAAAAAAGGTAAATATAGAATGATACAAATAGCAAGTACGCCAACGTGTGTGATTAAGAACATGATTCTTTTCTTCCTTCAGAGCTGTAATTCTATATAAAATTCAAATTTTCAGTTCTATTGTTTCCTATGATTTTTTCTTTTTCGGTAATTATAAAAAGTACTTATAGCTGTAAGCAAAGAGGTGTGTTGTATATAATGATCTGTTAGGAGATGAATAGTATTTCGATTGTTATGACAATGATTCGCTATATCGAAGAATCAAAGGCAACAATTTTATTGATTCTTCGTTGTTAGTTACAGTACTCAAGATGGTGTGATATAGTTGTGAAATCGAATATCAAATTTAAGAATTAAGACATGGCATTTGATAGTTGTTGTTTTCCTGCTGAATGTTACAAATAATGTGCAGTAGATGACAACCGAGGGAATGATACTTTAATACGGATCTAGGATTAGACGTACATGAGGGGAAAGAACAAATTACATGTCAGTCGGATAAAATAAAAAAATAATAAATTTTTGAACACGAAATTTATCATACCAAGACGCAGTACTACTGGAGTCTGTCTTTAAAATAGTTAGACAGCAGTCCATGTGGAAGACTAAATATATCCCTACTATAGTAAAATATTTATCTATCCTTATTGTTTAGTATTATTGTAGGTATAGAACACATTTATATGCAACATTGTTACAAATTACTCTTCAAATTCTTTATAAAGCCTAAATAATCGGTAATATTGCATTTAAATGTGTAACAATAAGGATACAGGTAAATGCATATGAAGAAAGTAAAGAAAATATATTTTCTTTATGCCACCAAAAACAAAGGTGTGTACATACTCAAGATCTACCTACATTCACCTGATCACCCTCAGTAAATTAGTATTTAAAGAAGTTGATAAAATTATATAACTAATAAAATATCGATTAGATTGAATAATAATAATTTATCCAGATTCATTTAGAACATTTCCTGCAAATACTTTTACAAATATATATAGCATGTTTGCAAGAAAATTGTCAGGTTTTTTTTTTTTCAAAATTTTTCATTTTTAAAAAAAATAATTATTTGTGTATTTTTTTGCTCAAAAGCATTTGAGAACTATTTTCCTTCTTTGACAAAAATGTCACAAGTCTATCTACATTGGTGGAAGGTAGTTAGCGTAAGTGTTTGATGGATTTTGAATATAACTTTACAAGTAAGTCGTCACTTCTTTTTTTTTCCTCCTTCAAATTTATCTTTTTGCAAACGTTCTATATATTCGAAAGAAGCATTTAAAATTATGATGAATAGGTGATTGGTGATTGCATCTGATGTCATTGGTGATTTAGTTTGTGGGTTCAATCCACGGTTACAGTCGTGACATTCACACACATAAAACTGCTGTTATCTCCTTTCTAACAACTTTTGCAAAGAATGCGAGGATTCTGATAATAAGAGAGGCTTTTACTTTATACACTGATGACAAGATATTCCTCAATACTGCAAAGCAAAGGGATAAAAAAATACAAAATTGCCTGTTACGCACATGACAGAAAAATACAGCTTGTCACATCCGTAACTGAAACATCGTCATGTCCGTAACCTCTTATACAGACAGAACAGGCATCTTGTTCAGTAACAGAGTTTACTAATGTGTTAGTACATGCGAACTAACTTTGTGTCTGTAATATGAACAACATTCATCTATTTCTCTTAACGTTACGATATTGAGAAGTATTCTATGGTTACGGACGTGACACTGACTTGTGGTCACTTTGGCTACCTCTAGCTATGACAATTTTCAAGATGAATCAAATTTCATGCAGTGCACTTTACATACTTTATCCACACAATGTGTCACTTCAGGAGTAAAATGAGGTATAACACTTCTGGTAAATACAACTTGACTTTTTCTTCCTCATGTCCTATTATTGATGGATTGACCCTGGACATTATTTTAGTTCTTCTTAATCACCTATTAATTACAGAAACGTATATGGTAATTGCAAATAAGTGTGCATGTTAGGAGCTGGAAATTTTGTTAATAATCCTGTAATTATTGATTCACTTAGATGAACAATCTCTACAAAATATATTTGTATTTTTATTTCCCACCATGCATATTTTTTTCAGTAAGTAGTCATTCATTAAGAGGCAGAAAATGAGTGGGAATAATTAAATTCGACATTCATTGTAAAGAACTTCTTTCATAAGTTATAGCTACTTACTACTACTTTAGTATCAATACTTTAGTAGCTTACTTTAGTACTAAGCTAATCTCTCTTTCGGATAAGTTTCTTCAACGATTTTCAAAAATCATTGGTTAAAATGATTCGAAATTATGGTTCAATATTATTAATCTATCAATCAAAAGAATTGAAAAATATGAGTATTAAGATTTGCTATGTAAAATTTACCATCAATAATGACATGGACTGAAAAGTATCTCATAGCATTGATTGTTACATTTCACTGAATAACGATCCACACAGTCCCACGACTAGCTTGGAGTAAGAATTTGAGACAAGAAATAACACATAGTAATGCTTATGACAAAATATTAATAATTAAAATTCTATTGAAAGTACTCTTAAGTACAGAAAATCATCTACTTCAAATTCATACTTATATTTATTTTTAAACACAAACATTGGATATGTTAAAGACAAAAACAAATTGCAATTGAACTTAAAGCAATGAAATCAGATTCTAAGTACTGTTAAATTAACATTACATACACATGTGTAGGGAAATAAACCTAGCCTTATATTATTTCTTGATTACATCTTTTTCCACACAGTTATTGTGTATTCTTAAATAAAACTAGGCACATGATCTATTTAACATTTTATTTCTTGAAAATTGTAATCAAAATATAATCTTTCGGAAATTTTCACGAATAGTAACAGGAAATGTAACACAGTTACTTATATATCTAGATATTTCCTTACGGTCCAACAATTCCAGAGATCCAATCTACATATCTGGCAACAGGCAGGTAGACAATAGGATGATTCCTTAATCTACATAGACCAGCCGGAACATTTGACAATATACCTGTTAGGTGGCCATTACACAAAAGTGCGCTACCTTCGTCTCCCTTCAAAAATAAAGATAAACATTTTAAACCTTACATCTTTCAAAGTCATTTTGGAAAATTTAGGAAATTAAAATTTAGAAAAATCAGTTACTTACCCGGAATCCCCATGGGGTTTCATATACATGCCACACATCCCATTATACAGAAGAAAAAGAAGTAAATCTTAAAGTACTATTACGTACAATGAATAATATGTAACTCAGCAAATTAAAGCATTTCAAATAGAAACATTATTTATAACTTCAGTACATATAAATAAATACGAAGGCCATCTAGATAGTAACTTAAGTTTTCTAGTGGAGCGTTAAGTGTATGGACAAGGGACCATATTTGGCAACAGTGTAATATGAATCAGTACACACTAAGCAGTGGCAGAGTGAATATTGTGTTACATTTGCTCACGCAGCAACTGGCACTCAAAATGTGTGTGCAGCAATTGAGAATCCCTCCCGTGGTGAGATACAATAAATAATATTTTTTCTGTTAGCCAAAAATTGTAAATCTATTAAAATGTCAAATTTTCTAAGCTGATGCAAATAACATAATGAATGAGGGTGGTGTGACACAATAGTATCGCAAATTCAGAAATTGGTTTGCATGTGTCTACAAAGAGAAGTGAAGTAATATCACTATATGATAATATCAGCATAACCAGGTGCTGTGGTCAATGACAAATTGATTTAGAAGATAGGAAAAAGAGTTCGAAAAAACCGCCTATTTAAAATTCCAAGGCTTTCTGGCGATCTTTCGCAAATTTCTTGAACGATTCTTCCCTGAAACATTAGGTGACTGAAAGTTCAATCCATATGTAGATTAGCACAGTTATTAATTGGTGCACACAATTTGAAGATCAGTTGCTGAGTGAGTAGGGGCAACACGATCTTCATTCAGTATCCGCTGGATGCGTACAGAATCTTACCAAACTGTTGCCGAATCGAACTAAGCTACTCACAATACTCACACAGAAATGGAAATTTTTCCCAGATAGTCCCCGTACAAACCTGCTCCATGTCCATAGTATCATTTGTAAAGATCTGTGCCTACTATTAAAAAATGTTTTCTTATTTGTATATATCTCCGTTTCAAATATCAAACGCCACGTTTCGTAATTAGATGAACAGTGATAGATAATTAGATTATACATAATAATGGACTACACTAGGGGAATAATTCCTTAAATGAATGTGCGAATCAAGAAACTTGGATAATTTGAAACATTATTTTTCTTGGCAAAATTTTATCATCAAAGTGAATAACACTGCTATGAATATATATATATATATATATATATATATATATCCTATCAGCTTTACGCTATTATTATCATATTGTTATGTTTTAACTTTTAATACTATAAGTACTTCTTTAGCTCAGCTTTAGGTATGTGGTAAGAAAGAGGATATAGAAATTACCATAAAAAATATACAAATACAACTAAAAGTACAGAAAGAGCATTTGTTTTTCTCTTGATGAACTCATGCAGAAGATACATGAGTTACATATTAAATATGTTATGCGTTACATGCAATCGCTGATTGCATACAGTAAAAAGTAGCTTGAAGCACACTGATTTTTCTACCAGCAACGTTCACGATCTCAAACAAACTCTTTTGTGCGAGAAAAACAAAACATTAGACATTGCAACAAAAGAATATTTGACATAGTTCTATTCCTCACTTTTCCATTAAAATTTCAGCTTTAATGTTGTAGTGCAGTTACATTCTAATTTATGTCCAGAAGATTTGTGCTAGCATGTGGTATAAGACATGGGGAATTCTTACCCGAGCTCATCTTCCCAAGAAATTGTAATAAAGCTTTATTTTGTGTACCAATCCACTGAATGCACTCAGAAGTTCTAGTAACGCTTTATTGAAGGTGTCCGCTTGAGTAGAGTTCAAACTACTCAAAAGGCAGTACGATCCCTGACAATGATTTAGAAATCACTAAAGATAGGGCTATAATATGCTTTGTGTCGATAATTTTATTACAGCGCACGGAAAACAGTACTTTAAAAAAATGATGCTTACTTTGAATCAGTCTATAATGTAGTTTAAAAATTATATGTAGTGAGTCGAATACAATTTCAAATACAGTCTCGTGCTTTTCATCGGGGGTACATTAACGAAATTAAATAAATAATTGCATAGAAAGACAAAGTGGAAAGAAGAAAATGACAGAAGTAAATAAGAAAGTGCGATAAGAAGAGTGCAACTGAAGTTTGATTTATATGCTAGCGAAGTATTATCTTCAATTCTTTCAGTGCTGCCAGATCGTACACAGGTGAATGTATATTTGTTGAAAAATTACTAAATTGAAAAACACGACAATGAACTAATTTTGGTTGATCAACAGAAATTTAAACCTTGTACATTTTATGTGAAACGTAAATGTATCGTCTATGCGATGCGCACACACAATGAATGGCGCATGAGAGATGTCGAAGTTGGTGCTCCAAATATTCTCGACTAAGGCTCGAAGTGAGATGGAGCGGTCAGTCTTACGCTCGATCGTCTTTACCTCTCAATGTGCCCAGGAATACCAAAAAGACTCCGGTACTCGGTTCAGTAGGAGGCTGAATGCACCTCAGAGCGCCAGGCATGAAAGGGCTGAAGAAAAGTATCCAGCGTCCCAGTCGAGATTTCAACCCCGGTCGTCCGATTCGTAGTCAGACGAGCTACGGTGACTCCAATGTGAAATGTAATTGAATGTAAATAAATCTACAAGCAACTTAATATAGGAGTTTAATTTGTAATTTGTTTACCAGAAATAAGATATGTACCGTACTAGTATTTTACGATGGCTGAATTTAACATTGTGTTATTTTTTGTTATCTTCTAGAAAAGGAGATCATGATTTGTGCAAATTACTCTTGCCTTTTGTCTGTATTCTATTCTGGACACTCGGAAATGATATAACACGCTTCCATGTCTGTATAGGTCAATATATATTTTGGATTTAGGAAGTTTCCAAACAGATGTAATTATTTGATGTTGATCGTTGCGTAAATGTTTTGACATACCTGAAAGCATTCTATAGTTAGCGTCTCCATTCATGTTCACTTATCCTGAAGGACAGGCAACGTTTATTCATGCCAATATAATCTTACCTTGTATGTCAGAAACTATAACGATACACTAAATTACAATTATTAAAATAAAAATGATCGCAAGTACTATCGCAACTCGATGCGGTTGCATACTCATGCGTTTAAAGATAAGAAAAAATGTTTATAGATATGCAACCGTTGAGGTCTTAGTCAAAGCAGTAGGACAAGTACAGATGAAACAAGATGGCGGACGGTGTTACCACTATACACAGTCGCACACTTCTTTCCGTGCGGAAAGGTGTAATGGAGATATGGTGACGTCAGAGTGGTAAGTTGTGTATATTGTGTATAATATTAAAACTATTGAAATTAATTGTATATAAAACCTGTTTAAAAACTACTATGTGTATTATTTACAACATGTGTAAAATCCAAGTCCATATTTTATCTAATTGGCCCTGATCGTAACTTAGTTTAGGTTTCTTGTTATGTATATAGGCGCTTTCATATTATACTTTGTAGTATAGTTCTTCTTTGTGGTATAGTTTACCTTTTTTATGTATAACCCTGGAGTCCACTATATTATTTGCGGTGGCTTTGATATGCTATGATAATCCTAACACGGGATTGGTGTTGTTTGCATCACGTTTATGATATTTTTACCTAGTTTTTAGGTTTCTTTCTGAAATGCCTATGTACCTACCGTTACATTTGCATGTGATCTTTGGGTACAAAGTAACTTTTGTAGAGTGTGAAGTTCTTTTCTATATTTTTGGTGGTAGTGACGCCGGATTAAGGTTGTATTTACGGTATATATTTTTTAACCTAGATGTAAGAAGTGAAAAGGTGAGGATGCCTATCCCATTTTATTTTTATTTATTTATTTATTTTTTTTAGCATATTCTGCGTTCAGCAAAGTTTAGAATGACAGTGTAAGTCTTTTGCTTTTTACAGCTATTGCATGAGTGTTGTATTTTTATTTCAAGTTTCTTTGAACTTACTTTGAAGTTACTTTGAACAACTACTTTCTACTATATTAGAAGTAACTTCGTGCACTCTGAACTATTGTATGTTGCATGTGAAATAACCTTTGTATAGCCTCAATCATTTTTCTAGAGTCATATGTGTGTTTAAAGCGGTAAATAATGTTTTAAAACTTGTTGCATAATTCTTGAAAAATTAGGTAATGTCACGTTCTCGAAATCTTTCTGTTTGTTGTGTTGAGTTTGTTTTAATGTTGCCTATCCGCATTGAGCCACATATTTAGCTGCCCCTTGTAGTAAACATTGGCTGTATCAATTAAAAAAAATACAAAGGGATTTGAACATAGTCTGTAAGATCTTAGGAAATTTTGATGAGTTGGAATGACCTAATTATTGATGAATTAAATAGTGCGGCTTCTTTACGATAGTTGTTTGAAACTAAATCAAGTGAATCAGGTCAAGAAAATTAAGTTTACCAGAACTCTTAAACTCATTGGTAAATCGTAACTTCAGATAAAAAGATTTTAATCCTGTAATTAGAAAATCTAATTCAGAATTTGACTGATTTACAAAGAATCAATCATGTACATGACTGTTATATCTAACGAATCTACACTCAGGTTTTGATAATAAAGAAGACTCAAAGTGATCCATAGTCATGTTAGCTAAGAAAGGTGGTAACGGGATACCCATAGCCAAACCTTTTTCAATATAGTACTTGTTTTCAAATTGAAATATATTAGAACTGAAACGTAATGAAATGAGTTTGAGAAATTCATCTGTCTCTGAACTAGTGAAAAGCTCTTGTACACAAAAGTGCCTAGTCTATAGGAATAGAATTGCACGTGTCTACTACATCTATGGGAGTTAACTTCTTTTTGTTCGCATTAACCAGAGCACAGATTTGAATTCTAACGTCTTGACCATTTGATGCTGTGCACTTATACTTAAGATACTAGGGAGATATTTTACTCAAAGATACTCAGGATGCTTAGTACCAGAAATGATGAGATGAAGGGTAACATCTTATTTATGCTTCTTTGTGACCATAAATAATCTTTAAAGAGGAACCTGACTCAACCAACTTGTCTTTTTCTGTGTCCTTGAAAAGAATCGAACTTTATATGTTCTGTTTTACCTATTTTTCAATAGTATTGAGTCTATCTTAGGTATTTCAATGCGATTCAAGCCTGAAAGCTATCTTAAATTGAAGATTATAACAAACACTGCATCTTTATTAATCTTAGTGCACCAACATTTTTTTATAGGAAGCTACTTAACTTCTTTTCAAGCTTGAAGAAAAACTTCTCTTTCTTTGATTTACTGGATTTTCTTGATATAGAATGTACAATATGCTCTAAATCTAAACTACTCTGTTATTATATAATTCGTGATACTGTACGTTAGATAGAAGCAATGTAACATTTTTAATGGAATAAAGTCGTCAATAGGTGAAGTCGCCGGGCAGAAATCGAGTTTAGAGCTTTTCAAAATACTATGTGAAAATTTTTTCGTACAAAATGATGTGTTAAATATATTAATAACTTATCTTTTGTTGGTTTCTGATTTGGGGTAAAGTCAGAAATCCACACCTCTAACATGGATTTGAATTTAGAGTATCTTGCCATTATCTCAAGCAAATGGGATTATAAGTCCCTTTCACCACTGATTTTTATTTTCGAAGGCAAAAATTAATTTATCATAGTTTTCTAGTTAAATGGGCCTTGTAGATAAGCAAAATGCAAATTAAAAAGCTATCTATATACATAATATACACAAGTTGTGGGATGTACATTGTAATGAACATTTGTGGTCAAGGGTAACAAAAATTAAGGGAGTAAAAATACAGAAAAGAATTTATAGACCGGAAAGGGACGGTCAAGGTCGAGGATGGAAGCGGCCACGACATTATTATTAGATAACATCTTGGCTTTCGCCTGATGAGACTGAAGTAAACTGTAAAAAAATCTCTTCAGGATGTCGGCCCCAAGCAGGTATGATGAAAAAAGCGTTCATTGCTTTGTTATAAGATACTATCCTGGCATATGCCTGGAGAGACCGAAAACCGCGGAAAATCCCCAGTCAGGATGGCCGAGACTTAGTTTGAGCAAGAAACCTTCCGAATACGTAGCCAAAACTCTACCACTCAGTCACAATCACTCAGGTTTTTTTCAGGGTGACTAATATAATATCATTAGGTGTATTATTTGCTGCTTTTTACACAGACACAAGAAATAAGAAAAAAAAAACCTTCAAAATAAAAGTGCAGAAGTACAAAGGATCATATGCAGGAATTCTGCCAGGATTTTCAGTTTTGGTGGTGGAAAATCAAAATTGGGAGGTTTTAAGTGGAGTGTTGCATGGTTTCTATCGATATTTGACAGCAAAACTTTTAAAGTTGGGGGTGTTGTCGAAAATTTGAGGGTGACACCTCCCCATAGGGGGAGTCTGGCGGAATCACTGGTCATATGACCTTAGACTGAGGACCTAACTAACATTTTATTTCCGTACTCAGTCAGTTCCTATTTCAAAAAAGAGTAAAATGCACGGTTCTGTATGTAACTGTGTAACAGATTTTTTTTTCCATGAATAGGAGCAAGGACAAGATACTGATGCATATTCCTACAACAAAAACATTTGTCTGCGTGTTTGATAGTTATTACATGTACTACATGAAGTAAATCCATCTAAAGTGTCAGAATACGTATATTTGCCTTACTTTGTTTACATTCATACTTTCTTTCATCAAATGATCCTTGAGCATCTTTGTACATTTTAATGTACATCGATTTTCAAAATCGTTTACAAAACAAACAGAAATGTCTTTCCTTGAAAATATTATTATATTCTGTTTCTATGAAGCTTCTACTTTGCAATGATCACAATGAATATGAACGACATTTCAAATAACAACTATAAAATGTAAAACGAAATACTACTAAGTTCCTTTTTGCCGTTCTCGCTGTGCCCTGGTGCAATCAGTTTGTGTAGCCAGGTCAAGAATGCAAAGTGATGACATTGCTTCTTTATTTTCACTAGAGTAAGGATACATAGAAATGTACAAAGTTGTTGTAAGACTCCATCGCTTTTTCTCTTCACACAGCACTGCGGTGTAAACATTATGATGTGCGCGGGGGGCGAAAGGGTTAAGAGGACCGCATTAAATAGTCACGACAGTATTACATACTTAGAATTCAAATATGTGTTTTGGTTAATGAGAACGAGTGACATCGTCAGTACAGAAAATGTTGTTGGGGAGGAAGGGGTGAGGGGTCGTCGTCAGTACTAAAATCTCGATTTTGATGCTTGAACTTGCATTTAAAAGCTCGTTACTATACTAAGACACAGAAAAAAAAATAATGGTCCCTGGGACCCCCACATTTCTGATGATAGCACTAAACTCAGTCCATATAGGGGGCCGAAACTTCGGGATTAAAATCTACGCTTTACTGCCTTTCAAACGGTGTATAACATGTCAAAATCAGTGAAGAGGGTCAAAAGTTATGACTTTTTATAGTCCAATCAAAGAATTTTTAAAAATGATAGAAAAATGTGTCTGTCGTTCTGTCTGACTTTTTGCTTTAGCCCATAATGGTTCGTACCAGGGGTTTTTGGTGGTCAATTGCGGACTAAGGCGGAAGGGAGGATAAGTCTTTTAATTTTATAACAATTCT
>JAGDQP010069411.1:0-10891 GCA_022664845.1 Lepisma saccharinum
GATATGAAATTTGGCATAAAGGTGCATTATGACGAGTAGTTTAGGGAAATATTACAACATTTGGGAAAAGTCGCCATCTTGGATCCAAAATGACCGCCAAAAATCCCATTTTGCACACCGTTTCAGCAGGATAAATGAAATTTTACTTGAAGTTGTACCATCACAAGTAGATCACGACAATATAAGAAAACTTTCAAAAAGTCGTCAACTTACATCCAAAATGGCCGCCCCAAAAACCCAATCTCCAAATCATTGAAGGTAGAGAAACTACATTTTCTTTGAAGGTGTTTGACCAAGAGTAGGTTACAATAAATAAGGCAAACCTTCCTTTTGGGGGCGCAGTACCCGTGGGAGGGTGCAGATGGATACTATGGTGGTGGAGTGTTGCAGGGAGATTTTGGTTAAGATAAAGTAGGCGCATCCTCTCAAAAGCACTGAAGTTAGGGGCGAACCGCCTACGGGGGTCTGGGGGCAGCGCTCCCAGCAAAACAAAGCGAATATATATATATATATATATATATATAATCAATAAATGGTTTCTCGGTAGCTCTCATATAAGGTGAGATTTGAATTTTTGAAAAAAAAAACTTCGAGTTCTACCTCAGTCTGTAGGCCTACCGAAAGGGACATTTTTTAAATGAGGGCTATCATTGCTTTCGCCCATGTCCTTCAAATGTGCAGGTAAACTGGTCACTTCACTAGTTTGGAATACGTTAGTGTTTTCTGATAGACGATAGTGTATTCTATCAATGAACTATCACCACTGCGACTATTGTGTATATGTATGAAGATAACTTCTCTCTCACCGAGCTGCCGCAGCGCAGTGGTTGAGAGTTTGTTTATTTATTTATTCAAAAACATAACACAACAGGCAATATACCTAATTACAGTGCTGGCGTGTATATTACAGATACAAGAAACAATCATATTACCTCACCTGCAATTGTTTTAAATTCTTTGTCAGTCATTCCAAATACATCTACATTAACTTTCGGTTCAATTTTGTTGTAGAAAGCACTCATTCTCCAAATTGGGGGTTTATATAGGATTGCAATTCTTTGCTTTTTGCAATAGATAATGCAATTGATAGGGTTTTGTCAAAAGAGATTATTGAGCGATTCCACACGTCACGCACTGACATTTAGAATACGCTTTTCGACTTTAATTCCTTATAGCATCTCAAACAAATTTAAAAAGGCGACTTCAGCACACCGTTTGATAGAGGAGACATTGGAGAATACATTACCGGTCAAAGAACACGTAATCAGTAAAAATATTATATCTGATTTAATGTTAAACTTGCCGTCACGTACTAACGTTTTTGCAACCCGCGTTGACACGCTGATATACCTTCCACTAAACACTCTAAAACTATGGTCGCAACAAAATTTTCTAATATACCTTATCAAAGACGAATGTGTTAAGTTTTATTTCTATTAAGAAAAAATCCAGAATATATAAATATAATAAGCGTATAGGAGGCAAAACACAACGCCACACACTGACATCTCTTCGTCACACACCAACAACTGTGAATTATTAGACGATTTTAGCTTATAAGTATTGCTTTATTTTTGTATAATAATGATAATAATAAATCACACCCATATTCAATCCACTAGTGGATGAGACCTCTCCCCGAAGGGAGGAGTTGGTCTACTGCTCCTACGCTTACCAGACGGGTTGGGAGAGGAGAGCCGAGGCTCTCACTGTGATCGCCACTGTGTTTTATTCACAGCAGCTCAACAATTGTCCTCACGATACTGGGTCAGCACCGAAATTTTGAACCCCTACCGGGAATCGAACCCGGGGCCGCTCGCACTGAAGTCGAGCGCGCTACCGACAAGACTACGCAGGAGCTATCTGACAGAAATAAACGATTGAACTCAGTTACAGATTCTAGATATCATTATAAAATATAATGCGAACCCAAAATTGTTGTGTTCCAAAATTTTAAATTTTAAATCCAGATTAGAGTGATTCTCCGAATATGTGAAGCCCAGTAATAAAAAGTCAAGGTATATTGGACATTTTGTAGATTAGTGCACTCAGTTCTTGGAAGATATCCAGGGCCGCAAGTAAGAGAGAACAAAGGGGTCTCCGCAGGAATTTCGCCAGGTTGTTCAGTTTGGGAGATAGTAAATGCAATATTGGGAGGGTCTAAGTTGAGTTTTGCACGGTTTCCATCGTTTATGACTGTAAAAATTTTAAAGTTGGGGGTGCGCTCGAGAATTTGGGGCTGACATCCCTCACAGAGATGTCTTGAGAATAACGCCTCAAACGCCGGATAGGGGGTGGGCGGCAAATGAAGATAAGAAAGGGATGTTTTACACTTTTGGCTCCTTCAAAGGGGCGCCGAAAAGGGATATTGTTCGCCTTGCAAACAAGCTGCAGCCCTGGATACACGATGTGTGTTTACTTAAAATACTTTAATAGTTCTTAGTACAAATGATTAGTTGTTAGATTATTTAAAAAGTTAACAACTAAGAAATTAACTTCATTTTAATTATGAGTTATATTACAACTAAAAATGTAGGAATACAAAATTTTAAACAATATATACTATAGCTAAGATATTTTTCTTTTATATGCTGACATAAATGAATGACCTATTTGATTCTAGTCTTCTTTACGACCTGGCAAGTATTATAATTAAAACTTGATTGAATGATCATACCAGTACGTCAGACTCTGTTTTTCTTCCTATATGCTCTTACGACCTGGTATTGTTTTTATGAAAATAATATTTCAAGCATTACCCTATTAAGTGATACACAAGAAAGTTTTGTTGGGCCCATACTTTCAGAGGGTTTGGGGAAATTAATATTAAAGCATGTGCTGGTTGTAAAAATGTCAGTACGTGACGACAAATCTAATAATAAATAACAAATAATATTTTTAATATAAACCTGTTATTTTATCGAGAACGTGATACCCAATATTTCTGCTATCACATTATATAAACAATTTGCATTTTTTTTTATATTCTCAGATATATACGGCAATAGCAGTCGAAAAGTATTTGCTGAATGTCAGTTTGTGACTCTTCCTATTGCTCGTTAATGTTTTACACAAAATTTATTGTGATTTGGAAAAACGTTTGTAATACTTTTTTGTTCAACATTTGACTCTAATGCACCATATAAAAACAATTAACTTTTTACCAAATATTCTGCAGTATATAGTACTTTTTTATACGTAGAGGGTTATGCACTGATATAATTATGTGGTCGATTTTTATAATCGTAAGGACGATTATTAAGAAACCAATCAATAGTTTATGTGAATAGAGAAAAGAATGAAGTTTAATTTAACATTTTTTTTTTAAATTTTCAATTCCTACACTTTTAGCTAAATAATTCGGTGTTAAAATGAAGTAAAGTTGTAACTATTGTTTTCTTTTTATTTCCAAAAGTTATAAAAGCAAACATTTTGATTGCAAACGGACCTCTGAGGGCAATTTCTGATCTCCAAGGAACATTTTCATTCTGTGCTGTAAGCTATTATTTCCCCCCAAAGAGTTATTAGATATTCTTCGTGGTTACCGTGTAACACAGACGCAGAAAAATATAGACGCCACCGTCGGTAAATATCCATGACTAGTCAAGGAAAGTATATTAGCTTTAAATTGCCTTTTCCATTTTTTATCTTTAATTTATATATATATATCTCCTTGGTTTCTCTGTAACTGTTTTATTTTTACGCCTTTTGTATTGTACTAAAATCAATAGGGATAAAATGTATTCTTTATTTTACAGGATCTGGTGGTAGACAGTAAAATTACTTTGAAGACGCCTTATAGGAGTAATTGGTTGAATTGTTAATAGCGTTTTAACCGAGCTTCTAAGGACTGGAGCTACATTTTTTGGTAAAGTGACTCCAAGCTACTTGAAAATGTAAATGTAACTTGAACGCGTGACTATGTGAATAGACGTGGACAGGATCCACCATATTTAAACAGGATTCTACACCGTGACATCTGAGTCAGATTAGTATGAAGTGGTTGGAAAAAACTTTACAATGAATTATCTACAATCCCCTGCCCCACTCACTCCAACTCACGGAATTGTACCGTCTTTGTCCATACGTGAGACGAACTGTTACTGCTTCTCAAAATACGCATCAATTGATGGCGCGTACTATCTAGAGGAAGGCGTGGGGAGAGTTTGAACAGAGAGGATTTGAATACGTTGAGAAATCAGTTCATCAACATGTGCAAGCCCTTATCGCCTAAAAAGTGGATCAGTTGGTGATTACGTCTCAATAAAATCTATATTACTACATGATAGGAGGGGGGGTACATAAGCACCACCCTACTCCCTCTCTCTGAAATGCTTTACTCTCTCTCTCTCTCTCTCTCTCTCTCTCTCTCTCTCTCTCTATCTCTCTCTCTGGTTGTCTGTCTGTCTTTATAAACAACTTCTAATACTGAATGACAAGGAAAATTAGTTGGATTATTAAAGGGGGATTATTAAAATTATTAAAAGAAATTTTAGAAAGTTCTTTAGATCCATGTATACTATTTGCAAATGCAGTTTGATACGAGATTCTCTAATAAATAGTCAGCATTTGTGAGGCCCTTGGTTCGACAGCAGCAGCCGAGTATCCTGACTCACGTTTCCACTTTCACAGCAGGAAAATGGCGGGATGGTAGATCCTTGCTGACTCCTTCCCGTATCCTGTCCCCTACCCTCTCTCGGCCTGAGTCATGGATAAAAGGCCATAAATAAAGTTCAAATTCTAATAAATAATATGGTCAGAAAAGACATGAGTAGAATCGCCTCGCACTTGTCATCCATTTCGAGAAGGTCCTAACTTTTGACTATTGGGCAACTCTGTTTTAAACATTTCTGAAAATGTAAGTAAAACAACCATATTTTGGGAATATTTTCGGAAAAATTCTCCAAAACGGAAACCTCAAGCATTTTTATATTAAATAACTTGCGTGTAAAAAAAATATTCTTAGATTCAGTTCCAAGAAAAGCATTTAAACCGCAATTAACTTAATGCACGAGTTAATCTGTGTGTCATGTATAAAATAATTATGCATAGCAATATCCGTTCTCTTTCCTCCACTTCTTTTACGTCACTTAGTGTAAGTCCAGTTGAACAAGGAATAACATAAAGGATTGTTTTTGGCATTCGATTTTAAAAACCGGAAAATGCAAGCAGTGATTCCACCAGGAATTTCAGTTTAGGGTGGTGTAAAAGCAATATTGGGAGTTTTGCATGGTTTCTATCGATTTTTGACCACAAACTTTTGAAGTTCAGGGGATGTTCTCGATTTGGGGTGGTGGTGTCACCCCTACAGGGAGAAGAGTCTGGCGGAATCACTGAATGCACGGATTTCGAGTTGAGCATCAGATACTTCACTTTATTAGCCTGTAATATATTTTAAAGTGCCTGCAATAAAGCCAACTTAGTATGTGGATCTCGGATCAAGATTCAGATTCAGATTTCGGATTTTCAAATTCAGACTCGGAGATAAAGTTTCGCATTTCAAGCCGGATTCCTAAATGTATATATCTTGAATATACATATCTTTGGAATTCAAGTCTCGGAGAGCCTGTTATTTGGTTCCATGCCTGGATCTCGATTCAGATTTTGGATATTCTAATCCATAGTTTGAAATCCGAAATTCAGATCTTTGGATAAAAATTCGGGTTGCGAATATGGAGATATTGGGTCTAGATGGGGATTCCGGTTTCGAGAACCCGAATCGTAAACTTTAGAGCTCTATTTCGGATTTATGAACCCCAATCCATCAATTCAGTGTGATACTATTTGTTTCATTCACTACCTTAAGAAAGTTTTCAAATACTCTTAAAACAATATTGCATCTTGAAAGTAATTTTAGAAGTACGAAAATGAAGGAAATACACACACAAATAGACCAAAAGAAAAACATATACCGTAAATCGAAAACAGCAATCTAAAACAATATTGGTAGTTCCTCTTTCCTAAGCTGTACGTAGCACGGCATGCTAACTAGTTTTCTCTTCGTAACTTTCACAATCAACAACGCCCACGCTTGAGTATAAAGTTAAAACCCGTGCGTTTCTGATTCTTGCCTCAGACACTTTAGAATAAAAATTAAAATAAAAGGACTCAAAAAATACAACCACAGACTTGGAAATGCATTAACTAAATGAACACCCAAAGCTAAAATAGCAGGTGGGAGAAATATCTGTAGCTAGGTCTTGTGTTTACATTTAATGCTGTGAGATACCTACTTTCTCTTCATTATAAATTCTGTATCAACCTTCTATCCCCCACTCAGTACCAATTTACTTCTTCTAAGAAAATAAAAGCACGTAAGGAAAACTGCGAAATAAAGTAAAGTGCATGATAAATACAAGAAGTTTATTTTCTTTCTGAAGGATCACAGTTTTCACTTTCATCACAACAGGATTAATTTTCTCTTTAAAGTAAGAAATAAATAAGTTCTTGACGTGAGATTAGTAGCAATGGTTGCTGTCTATTGTACGTTGCGTAGTGGCTAGAGTGACGGACTACAAAACACAAGCTTTCAGGTTCGAATCCCACCGCAGACAGCTGAAAAATTTATAGCTATGTCTGATGGCTTGAGAAGATAAGGTCTCTTAAAGCGAAGCAGGTGTGCAAATATGTAAGCTGGACAAAGTTAAATTAAATATGCGTACCAGCTATCTGCAACTCCGGGCAGAGGGCGAGTTAATTACGTCGGGCGGGCGGACGAGCACGCAGTGTTGGCAATGGAATGTTAAGGCTAGATTTCATGAACGCTTGCGTTGCTTGCTTTGCAATTTGGGTGAGTAGCCAATTTAAACACGTGTTTTATTGCGTGTTCTACATATTACGTAATAAAACACGTGCTTCAATTGCCTACTCACTCTAATAGCAAGCAACGCAAACATTCATGAACATCCAGCCCTTACGTGCTTACACGTGTGTGTGCGCGCGCTGTGAAATCTCGGTTTGGGCTGTGTAACAAACAAAATATCATAGACATCGTAGAGTTTAGCTACATCGTCTAAGGCCCTGTGCTTTTTACCTGTTTGAGACGTCTTTCTTAGTTTTTAGTAGCCCTGTACAACAAAATGTCGACGTTGCACATTATTTTAAAACCAAAGCCGTTTCTTTCCCATTTTTCTCCCCCGAATTTATTAATGTTGTCATTCTTCTTTACCTTCAATATCACAATAAAGTATGGACTAATATTTCGTGACATTGAATTTATTTAATACCTTTAGCCATCTACGGCTCAGGCCAGAATGGGTTATGCGAGGAGGAGTCAGTTAGCGCCTAAGTTCAACCCCAGTAGCACATATACGTTGAAAATACGTGGATTAAACGTTAGTACCGAAACATATTTTAACATTGTAAAGGTACCGAAATGTCCACCTGTTCAACGGTTTATTCGGCGTTGAATAATGATTGAGAAGAAACAAGTTGAAATCAAGAAGCGGACGATGAACAAACGGGTTCAGTTGGCCAAAACAGAGTATGGTTCATGTCTATTGGTATACACATTTAGTTGTATTTTTCCCCCGTTGCTTTCATCATGATATACAGTATTAACTTTCCAACAGTAAACAATCCAAACGTCTACTGTGGGGTTCGAAGCTGGAACATTCCTCACTCGTCGTTGGTAGTTCGTTGCCGTATCCCATCATCCACGGGGTTGAAGTCTTTGGTGATAGCATGCAACATCAGCGATACTGTTAATTGCATTTGAAATATGAAGCTCTAAATCGTTTTTTTCCCCGCGCTTTTGGCAGCCTAAATACGAAATCCGGCTGTGTCAACATAACTTTTCCCCATATTTTTATGCACAAACGTCTCTTGAGATTTACCAGATGTCATCCTACTCACCTTCCTACTGTCATTTTACGACGCCTGTATCACATATAATCTTCCAATTCTTCACGTGTCTGGTATAGTTTTTCTTTTAATTTTATTATTTATTATATGTCTTTTAGGACTCGACTATTTGGATGGTCCTTTCTTCAATGCACGATGAAAACACGGAAAATCTGGCAACCCTGAAGCACATCATCTTATCTGCTCGCTGCACGAAACCCAGGCAGCAAGGCACACTATTATTACGTACGTCTGACGTACGTCATTGGGCATTGAGTGGATGACGACTGATGTATACCGTTATCTGATATCCTATATACTTACAATAGAGCGCAAAAGCTTGGACTACTTTCTTTCATACATGAAAAGGATGCCTGGATTTCTATTCCAAGACAGTTATCGCAGTCAGTCAGTCAGTCAGTCAGAGTAAATGTCGGGGTGGGCTGTGAAGTTTCGAGCATTGGTTGCTCATGCCTTCCAATTGTGTCGAAGTGAATATATATACAGTATGTTAAGTGTGAATGCGAATGAATTCGAACAGGTACAATTTTTTTTGTTGAAACCGTTGTTCAAAATTCGTATCTTTCAATTAAAAAAAATGTAGCATTCTCAAAGCAGGCATTGCATTCCTAATCATTGAAACCTTCTCTTTGACATATCTTTATTTACCAACAAAATTTTAAATAGAAATTTTGGCTTTTTTAACGATTCATTCCTGTTCCTAGCATAATTGATAAACTACATATTTTTATAACAATTTTAGGATCTAAGCTTCTGTAATAGCGTCAAGTAAGGAAATCCTTGTGTTAGTTGACTAATCCTTTATGCTTTAAGTTTTTTTCAGAACAGTTTGTTTTGCACAAAAATATTTAGGAGTAAAATGCTAAAGAATAAACTGTGTGATATATCATCATCATTGTGTTCTTGAGAATTACAACTGTGCTGACATCTGTGGTAAAAACTAGGATATAATGAATATAAAGGTGACTGAAATAAATAACTAGACACTTACAGAGTGAGTGAGAGGGAAGGATAATATAAATGACAAAATAAATAGATTACTAAAAAATCATAGAATGTCTTACCTGACGTTCTCATGACGACTCATGTAGATCTTCTTAAATTGTCCGTCTTTAGCTGATCCGAGGTCCTGCCTCATTTTGACAGCAACGTGCTCAGGGAGTACAGAAAGTAGCAGCCGCTCCTAAAACGAAATTTTACAGAAGGAGTTTTACTAACACGGACATCTGAGAAATAAGTTATCATTTACCAAGATACAAGCAATATTTACGGTGGTTGGTAATAAAACAGAAACAAAGTAATTCAAATTTTACAAACAATTTATGAAATAATTTCCCCATTAATAGTTCACGACAAACTTGAAACTTGCAAATCGGAAGTAAGCAATCATGCTTTATTGTTTCGAAAGACTGAATGACATGCAAAACCCTAGGGAAAAAACAAAACAAAAACAGTCAGGACGGTCGGCCGCTGGGATCGCCTATTAAATCCCGAATGCTACGCTAACACCATACCACTCTGCTTGTCAGATACTGTCAGAGAGGTTAATACTTCAGTTGGTCTTCAATTAGGAAGAAATTTAGAACACTTACTTCCAATGGTTCCAGGTTTAAACTTTTGGGGTACGTACATTGAAAGCAGTTGTTTAGAGTTGTCTTAAACAACACCTGTAGCTCCGACCCTGAAGAGCAGTGTTTCTTTCAGAAGATTACGTTCGGGGGGGCTCGTGGGGCGGGGGTTCAGGAAAATTATAATAATGTATACTGACCCCACATTTTAGCACATTATTGATTATAAATAATGTGCTAAAATGTAACATTACAATGATGTTACTTAACAGTATGTCGTACTTCCTTAGTTAACCTCCAAATAGCATGCGGAATATTTATAGAATGTGTTGTTATATACGTATTTTAGTGTATGTATGTGTAATACAAATGTTGAGACTAATTCTTCCAGGGGCGCGGTTGAAAAACCACGGGGGGTGGAGGGGGCAAAGCATCCCTGAAAGAAACAGTGCATAAGCTAATTTAGGACGTTAATAATGAATCAAACGAAATTATTTGAAAACAGCCCTCAAAGCTCTGGACCGGTCAGAGTTCACACAATATCGTTGGCTTGTTTTGTTACCGCTGCAACCGGAAACGAAAATTTCTTCAATGGACAAATCCACTGCGATATCATTTGTGTTTTGGTACCTTTTGGTACATATTTAAAACAGTGTTTTTACGAAATTCTGAAAGAATTATGTAAAAACGTTGTTTAAAATATTGTATTAATTTTAAAAAGGTAATGCGCGAACTGCAAACCACCACAAGATCTAAAATATGATGTATAAGAAAGTAATTAATCTCTCTAAAGTATGTGAGGGATAACATAGGGAAAATAATAATAATAAAAAAAATCAGACGACTTTTGTTTCTATCTAACTAGAAGACCGTCAATGAAATCTAATCGAAACCAACCTTGACATTTTGTTAGCAGAATCTACGTCCTGTAGAACGGTAATGTACAAAATATTAGCTGCCCATATTAACTACAAGGTACTGAGATAGGAGCTGGTATATTGGTCGAAGTGTACAAAAAAAAAGTTTATTTTTTATGATTCAAGCAACAGAAATCACTTCGTCTTCACTTTCGTCCTGGAATGAAACACTGTCGAGTTGTGGCGTCACCTCCCACACCACAGCACTTTCGTCAGGGACATATTTAGGGGGTCTGGACATCCAAAATTCATTTATTTTCTTAAATAGGCAAAATTATATAGATTTTACAAAAAAAAAAGTCTTGAATTTTGGGGCCAACAGACCCCCTAAATGCGTCCCTGGTGAAGAGTGCTGCGGTGTGTGACGCTACAACTTGACGGTGTTCCATTCCAGGACGGAAGTGAAGCAGAAGTAACTTCTGTTCACTGAATCGTAAAAGAAATAAACTTTTTGTACACTTTAGCCCCTATCTTGATACCTTGCAGTTAATACGTCGAGCTATTTTTTGTATATTACACCTCTATAGGACGTAGATTCTCGTA
>JAGDQP010069413.1:0-10890 GCA_022664845.1 Lepisma saccharinum
GACCATACCACACGTTTCCAGTCGTCAACGGTCCAAGTTGCGTGGTCCCGGCACCATTTGCGGCGTGCTAAAGCATTCTGGTCCCTGATGAGAGGTTTGGCCCGTGCAACACGACCCCGTAAGTTCATGTCATGTAATTCGCGGCGGACTGTGATTGTCGAAACAGGTTGGGGGAGGTGCTGATTGAGTTCCTCCGTCACTTGCGCCGCAGTGGCATGACGGTTCCGCGTGACAATGCGCTTTAATACCCGGCGTGCCCTGTCACTGATGCTTTTCTTCCGCCCACTGTTCCGCTTCCCCGATGTGGTTTTCCCGTGTGTTGTGTAGGCCGTCATCACCTTCGACACTGTCCCTGGCGACACACCTAACACACTAGCCACTGCCGTCACACTCACTCCACATAACCGCGCACCAACAATTTGCCCTCTTTGAAACTCTGAGAGGTCTCCCATTTTACACTACCTCCGTCTGCTGCAGCCACTGCACACTCCTGTTCCACGACGCCTGACGTAGTATGGAGACCGACCTAACACACCACCACCAGCAGTCCGGCGCTGCGGTCGCCACGACACCACTGCCAACCCATACATC
The DNA here is from genome assembly GCA_022664845.1 of Lepisma saccharinum. Taxonomy (NCBI): domain Eukaryota; kingdom Metazoa; phylum Arthropoda; class Insecta; order Zygentoma; family Lepismatidae; genus Lepisma; species Lepisma saccharinum. The sequence continues at coordinate 592 of JAGDQP010069413.1, forward strand.
TGACGTGTTGCCAACTACAGGTGTTTCCATTATTCTGATAAGCATCTGTACCTTTAAAATAATAAACTTAATATTGAGAATTTTAAAATAGAGTGTGATGTGTGTGTGTGTGATATGTGAATGATGAACAATGTAAGAAAACAGATGTGTATAAGTGGGAAGGAAACAAATATAAATAGAGACATAAACACATATAAAGTAACATAAATAAAGCAACAATTAAAAACAAATAAAACTATTATCAATAAGTGTATAAATAACTATGTATTTGTTTTTCAGCTCAAGTTTGTAATAAATTTGATTGAATAGAAAAAAGAAAAGAAAAAAATTCCCCAAAACCGCGGAAACAGGGCCCAGGTTTGTATCTGGGAACTGGGCCACAGAAAAAAAAATCCCCAACTTCCTCCCCTTTTCTTTGCTTTTTTTTTAGAGGAACTTTTGTGGAAGCAAGTCCTTATAGACTCCGTGTATCATCGCCGAGTCTGGGGTCGAGACAGGTACTCTACCCCAATTTCATGGAGAACACGTTTAGTTCGTTGTTCCCATCAGGCGTGCGAAGTGAAATTGTGCAAAGGATGCGGAGAGGTAGGGGTGGAAAGGTGGCTCCCAAATGTAAACAAAAAAAAAAACAACAGAAAAACATGTATACCTCCAATTATTTATTTTAATATTCGGTCAGACTTTACTTTATTATTATTATTATTTAGCTTATTATTCTCTACTTAAAATAGAGAAAAAATATAAAGAATCTCCATTTTTATAATTGAACAGTTGAGAGAAAAAGAATAGATTAAGAAAAACAAGATTCCAAAAGAGACAAACCGCACGGCTGCCGCATCGCATGTGTGAACCATCCAATGCTGTGCAATGCCCCGTAAGGCACTTGCGGGCCCCGCACGGTCGCCGCACCGCTATGGGCAATGCGGCAGGTCTGCGGCACCGTCCCGCACCCGCATTATGTGTGAACCACTCCATTTGTTTCAATGGCCCATAAGCTTGATTGCGGTGCCCGCACGGTCGCCGCACGGCTACCGCATCGCAAGTGTGAACCGGGGCTTAGAATTTCCCATTGTTTTCCTCAGGCACACCAAGCATGTACTGGGATGGTACCTTCACTTTACGACCTGGCCGACTCCCTACCGCATTTTACAAAACCTTATCTTGGAGTGATCCATAGGTGCCTAATAGCTATAAATAAAATGCAAACCCAACGAGTATAATATATAAACCTGTCGCTCTGTGAATCGGCATATTGGTTCTTAATGCCGTGTTGATGGATCGACATGGAGACCGAGATGGATCGAGGGGCTGTAGCTCAGCTGCTGTAGCGTTGGCTTAGCAATCGAAAGGTTTTATTACGACCATCTATCCTGACTGAAGTAGTACCGGCAAATTTTTCTCACGACACGAATACACTAATGTTTATAATAATCCACAGAGATAGAATAAACACACACACACATTCACATAATGACAGAGTGTGTGTGTAGGAGAAGGAACGAGTAAGAAAGAAATTGAACAAAAGAATGGATTAAGTCATGGATAAAAAGAGAAGGATAGAGAACGGTCAATGAAAACCTTGAAACTAGATTGATTTATTATTATTAAAGAACGAACGCAAACAAACGGTTTACTTTCTGATTCTAGCTAGTGATACTTCTTTTCTCACAAACCCAAGGAGAATTTATGAGCTCTGTAAATAGTTGAAGCTATCATTTTAGTCGAAAAAACACGGCGCTGATTGGGGATCGAACCCGGATCATCAGAATGAAAAGTAAAGACGAAACAACTGCACCACACATTGCGTTTCTAAAAATCTATGCAACAAATGTTACAGTTGTTCTATGTTAAAGAAGTACAAGAAAACTGGACGCTTCAGGTCAATGACTTCTTCGTATTTGCAGTGTTAACACACAGATACTTTATTTTGCATTTTTTCAACCAATATTCGTTAATGGTCGTCGTCTTCGTTTTCTACAAGAACGTTCCTAGCAAAGAGAATTCGGCTAGCTGCTTCCACGTTTATTAGTATTCGACGTTCACGAACAGAAGTGCCTATTCGATTGTTCAATTTTGCTTTGTAAAAATATCTTTGGTAAGAACAGGTTTCGAACCTCTGTTACCCACTTTCAATATTCAGAAGTCTGACATTGTTCCACTGGACTAGTGTTGTTAGCTGAAGCTAACCTTTCAGAAATATCATTACTACTTTTAGCGGCCGGTTTCTCAAAACTTTTGGAAGAATATTACTAGTCTCTAGACTATTAATATCAATTCGCTTCACAAGTTCCCGTTTCCCAAACTTACAGTTGTAAAATAATAGCTACAAATCCGCGGACTAGTATCACAATGTGACTGTGATTCTTTTTCTCGAAATAACAGTATAGTCGTCTACATTTGTAACCCACAGGTAAATGTCCACAAGTATCTGCAGACTTGTAGCGTATGTAGATGGATCGTTACAAGCCAAGATTTACTTTTTACTGGGAAAGAATAAATGATAAGAGAGTTTGGAAACGGAATTACGTGCATACATTTTTTTCAAATGGATTCTAATTTTTTTTAAAATATGGTATGGTTCAACATCACTCTAAAAATGCAAATGTCTATCCACCATAAATATTCATTCGAAAACTGTGTTGCTGTAATCAAGCCAAACGCAATTATTTAAAATGTATTATTATTATTATACTTCAAGATAAACTTGTTAGTATTTTTTTCTGAGTTCAATATTGTATATCATTTTCAAGTAATTTTGATACTATAAAGTTTTAAAGAGGTTGTCTTGAGGATCTAAAATCTGAAATCACATCGTTAATGATTTCTAGTACATGACATTGCTGGAATAGAATAATTAATTGTTTTCAGTTAACTTGAATCTGAAATGATTTGTAATCAGTTACTAAAGCTTATATTGAAAGTTTGCGTCTGAAATATTTAAGTGTGGCAAGTCTTGATTAGCGTAAAAATGCACGTAGGTATTAATTTGTTTCTAAATATACAGTTCATTATCATATTTCATGTAAACTTGTAACAAAAGATAACTTTTCATTTGAATTCTAAAATGGTTCCAACTTTACTCAATTTTGCAACATAATAATGTTTTTCTTGTGTTGCCTCTTTTTAATATAATAATCTATTTCTTGTGTTGTTTCTAAACAGAATAAAGAGAAGACAATTTGGTTATATCTGTTTTCAGAAAATAGAGCAGAAAGTTGCTTTTTGTTTTGTTTAACTTTGGGTGGCTTGCAATTTAACCTAGGTAGATATGTAATTCTTGCAAACCAATTTCGAAAATTTATTACTTAAAAGTGTTCCGATATTGTTGACCGTATCTACACCAAACTTGACATTTAGGTAGACTACTAGAACACATACAATCTGCACTGCACTTAAATATTGAGCAACAATTTTAAGAACGATACCAGCTGTAAGTGATGCCAACATATTGTATTGATCATGCACCAATGGGCGGATATATCAGAAAGTTGTTAATACTTTCCTCACTTAGGTTTTCTAGGGTTGTCTTCAGTTTCAGGATACAAATATCGACTGTTACCTTCAGTATGACCTTTGCTGCTACCTTCCCACTTTGTATCCCGAAATAGTGCTCGCCGAGGGTTTCATCAGCAATGTGACGAACTTAGCTCCTAGCAACCTGAAGGGTTCATACAATGTAAAATATATAAATTAGTTATTTGATACTTAGTAATACATAAAATAACACCAATATATTTAAAGAGAATAGAAAGTAGCACGTGTTTTCACGAACATGGAAGGAAAACTACGAATCAGAATTAATCTACAAGAATCATTGTCCGTAAATATAAAATATGTTTACCGAGGCAATTTGTCAATGTTGAAAACTGGCGGATTGACACACGTGAAAGTAACATACATGGGAACACAAAGACGTGAAAGTGAGCGGCCGTAGCTCAGTTTGTAGAGCATTGGCTCAACAATCAGAAGATCCTGGGGATGATCCCAGTGGCCGCCTACCGCGACTGAGGTTTCTTCAGCGTTTTCTTCGGTCACACCTCACAATTCTGGTATCTCCAAAAATGAATTTCGTTGTCTCCCCAGATTAAACTGGTAACCTAACCTACCTATACCTAACAAGAAATATACACGCGTCTTACGTGTATCAAAAGACGAAAAGTATTAATCTAGTTATTAGTGCTAACAGGCATAATATTTGCATTTAAATATGAATCGGTATTCAGGTCCGCAAAACACACGGGTCGCAGAACGCACGCCACCGTGAGAACTGAATAGTTAATTTGAATTTGCCTAACCTAACCAAATTATTGTTAGTATAATAGCTGCGTTATTGTAACATTATTTCAATGAACCGGTCGTTAAACTCGGAACGATCACATCGGGAATTCTGCCAGAATTTTCAGTTTAGGGGTATATAGCCGAAGTAATGGGGTGTAAGTAGAGTTTTGCAGAGTTTATATCGATTTCAAAACGTAAAAGTCTCTAAGTTGGTGTGTGTGCTCTTCGATTTATAAGAGGACACCCCCATTCACGAATGTCTGGGAGAATCCCTGGATCCCATACAGAGAAAGAACGCCCGACTCAATGAATAGCGTGTGAACGCGATGTCGAATCTGTCTTTTTAACTATACTCTTGTTCATTCAGTTGAACATTGCTTAGTATCAAGACTTGGGAAATGTTTGTTTTCTTATATCTTATAGATAGTCACTATCTTCGTTCTAGATTAGAGTATATGCTTGAAATGGCAAAACCAATACATTCTCGTTACGAAAGGAATACTATTTATGTCCGTGTCAGCCTTCAACATATAAACCCCAAATATGAAAGGTAGAACAGTTCGTAGTCATCTAAAAACACGAAGGTGTTTTTTGGTATTAAGAAGAGTCTGGCCATGTGTTGACAAAACTATGGTAAAGGCCTTGACAAGAATAAAATTGCGTACGTGCAGAATGCAACGAACTATATTAGACCAGCAAAATACCCTAAAAAGTGAATAACAAGTGCTTAGTTCGAAATGAAAGTTGCCAAAGTTGTTTTTGTTAACCCAAGGACCTAAAAATTGGTATAAATAAGCTCTCCGAAATGTGATAAGGTCTCTTGCTGCTCAGTACTGTCATTCATCTACACAGTGCCTTCCCTCCCTCACCTATGGCCTCCTTTGCGTAAGTATTTTTTTTATTCTGGCATATTTGCCGTATACACTCTTTAAAGTAGAATTTTGGTTTTCTCTGTTTATAACAATATTATCACTCAGTGTATCTGATAACCACGAATATTGAGAGGTGTTCGCCGTTTAGGATAGCTGGGTCTCCACGCGGTAATCTGCTTCATTCTGTTTAGCTGCAAGTGCAGCCCTTGTTCACTATATGTGTAATTAAATCATGTATTACAAATATGACCGACCGAATGTAATAAAAGAAAGAAAATGAATTTTGTGATATACAATCAGAAATTTGCTTTTGATTCAATCTTTCCACTATACTACCCACCGTCGTACGTTTTGCTATAGATTTGTTTGCTTCCAGCTACTGTGATTAAACAAGTTTGGTTATTAATCCTGTCAGCACTTTGAGGGTATCAGATTATCTGGCAACCTCCGTAAACAAACTGATAAACGACATATGGGTCCCGCGGAAAATTAGATCCTTAACCAGAAAACCTCTCAGTATTTTTGATTTAGGCTACATTCTAGACTTTTGTACCATAGCAAGTATTTTGGGCATTTTCTTTTCTTTTGTTTTTTTAATCAAGTAAGAATGCCGGAAACAAGACATTCTAGAACTTCACTACCAACTCCCCCAACCGTTGTTTCCACTTCCGTAACCCCTGAAATTTTTTCAGCATCAGTCACAGAGGACGTAGAAATGTTTCTCACTAATTTTGAACGCTTAGCAGCTATAAGTAACTGGGACGAAGCACGTAAAAGGAAATATTTCCTCTTTGTCTAAGTGGCCCGCCGAAGTATTATTATAATACACCTAAAGAGGCGCTCAATGCGCTGGCATGGCACGAACTTAGGAAAAGGTTTGCTGACCATTTTACTTCTAGTAAATTGCCATCCTCAGCTGCCATTCGGTATCGTACCAGGCAACAGGGTAAAGATGAGCCCCTGACGCATTACTTGTACGACAAAAAGTACCTCGCAGATTTATATGACCCAAAGTTGAAATTTGGAGATTTTTTGACGGATGCTATTTTAGGTATGCTGTCTCACAACATTTATCATTTTGCACAACAAACTATACCAACATTTCAACAGTTAATTGAGATGGCTAACACGCACGAACGCGCTGAATCGATGGTACAACACCGTACCGACGCGCGCCCAAGTAATTCAGCACCAACTTCACCTCCAACTCTAGCAGAGTCAGTCAACGACATAACAAATCGCCTTGATAAGCTGCAGTTGTTACTGCATACTCACATAAACTCAGCTACAAGTTCGCCAGTGGCAATGGCCACTCCCCCACCACCACCTCACGCCCGTTCGCCGTCACCTAAGTATTGCTGTAATCATCAGAAAGCTGTAAACAATCACCACCATTCTTGTAACAACGATTTCACTCCGCAGTCGTCACGCTCAGGTTCTCCTGCTTGCAATTGTCCAGTGCATCCTAACCAGTATTACAGAACAGAAAATAATTTATATAATCGTTCACCATCCCCGTATCACAGGCAGTCAGTCAAATTCTCTGATCAACGACGTTCTCAGTCTCATCCCGGTTCTGTAAACACTCAATCACGCCAGAGATTTAAAAATGAAAATAGGCAGCAGCATTTCTCTGCGTCTTCAGGTTCAGATAGAAACTCTTATCGGAATAATTCAGACCGTTCTTCGTATAGAAGCACATCATCCGGCTCAAATTCATCCAATCAATCCTCCAGGAATCACTACCAACGTAACACGTACCAAACACCTTATCATCCCTCGGCAATGTTTGCACCTCCCTATCCATACCCATATTATCCGGTAATTCCTCCTTTTCCTTTTAACACCCCAAACCAAGCAGGTTCAAAAAACTAGCTAACACGGGGGAACACTCTGTCTCCCCCACCCCCATTTCTCCCTTTTCTAGAATACCTCAACCTGCTGCGAAAAATAACACTCTTCCATCCCAACCAGTACCTACTTCTCAGGCCCATACCGCTACCACACCAATTCTCTCACCTCCACCTACAGAACTACCTGCCCTGCAGACGGTAACTACACAAACCACGGCTGAACCGATTCACACCAAAGATAACTACATTTCGGTACCATTTCAAATTGTAAATAATTTGCCCTGTATAATAGGGAAGATTAATGCTCAAGAGCATCGGATGTACATTGATAGTGGTGCAAGTTTATGTTTATTTCCAGCTTCTAAAGTTCCGGCCAATGCACGACCTTTCCCTTTCCCCACTACACTCACAGGTATTTCTAATCAACCGGTCCATCTGACGCATGGCGTCACATTGCAGATCACGGTTGGTAAACAAACCTTGTCAGTTATTTTTCACATACTTCCGTTTCCAGACTTTCCAATACTTTTAGGTAATGACCTATTACAGAAAAATAAAGCAGTTCTGGATTTCGATAACAACATGTTTACGTTTAAACATTTGGGTTACAAGCCGCGTTTGCAACACCCTCCAGCCACCATCAAGGTCAACAAGTTTGCCTTACTTTCTTCTGGCTTTAGTCAAAAACGTTTGACATTAATGGCAAAACATAAATACACCTTGCCACCACGTTCCGTGAGATACCTTCCTCTTTTTCTACCCCTGCACGTGACGTCAGTGCATTTACACTCTCCTCTGTTTAACATCAGAGGTGTTTACATGGTCCATGCTGTGACTGATGTTTTCTCTCCACGTGTACCGTTAGTAAATACTACAAATAGGTACATAACAGTTCACGCTGGCATTCCTATTGCCATAGGCAACAAGTACATGCCTCAGTCTGCTTTCCCTGTCTATTCCTACGCAAGCTCTATAATCCAACTGAGCACGATAGACTAAACAACATACAAGAGCGTTTACAGCTTATTAGGGACAAAATTGACCCCACCAAGTTTCAAATCAATCCGGATCTATCTAAAGAGCAGCAAGAGGAAATCCGAGATATTCTTACTGAGCATGCCACGGTTTTAATTGGGGAAAAGACAATTTTACCAAAATAAAAACATACCAAGCTAGGCTTAACCTATCAAATCGAGAGCCCTACGAAACTAAGCAGTTTACAATTCCCTATAAGCTTCGAAATAGGGTCAAGGAGGAGATTTTGATGCTCCTTCGTCAAAACGTGATTCAGCCTAGTCACTCCCCATTTCGTAACAATATTTTGGCCATACCGAAGCCCCATAATCCGGATCAGATTCGAGTGGTTCTGGATTTAAGATTAAATAATCAAAGGTGTACTATTAGTGACCCAATCTCGCCAATATCGAACATCGTCGATAAAATGGCGGATGCAAAATATTTCCATCATTTAGACTTAAAGCAAAGTTTCTATCAGCTTCAGTTGCATCCCGATGACCGACCCTCTACAGCGTTCTCCACACGTGACCTAGACTTGCCTCATAACCATTTTGAGTTAACTGTAATGCTGCAAGGCGCCCGTAACAGTTCTATAAATATGCAACGCGTGTTGCGGAATATATTTCAGGATATTTGCCCTAACAATAGCGCATTTTACATGGACGATATTTATATCTATGGGTCTTCCAGGCAAGAAATAAATGAGGTTTTGGACCAAGTCCTGAGGACAGCTGAAGCACACTCATTGTTATTTAATTTGAAGAAGTCACCTTTTGGTTTGACAACTGTCAAGTGTCTTGGCTTCATTATTTTAAACGGGACAGTGAAACCAAACCCGGATAAGATTAAAGCACTTCGTGATATTCCTAGGCCCACTACGCTCAAGAAACTACGGCAATGGTTGGCAGCAACTAACTTTTACCGACATTTATTTCCGAAAATTTCTTTGACTTTGTCTCCTTTGTACAATGCTTTGAGGGGTAACCCACGTAAATTCGTTTGGACTGAAAGCATGATTACGGCTTTTGAACAAATGAAATCAAGCATGACATCGCCTCCAGTATTAACCATTTTCTCTCCGGATAACACAGAGCATTTAGTCATGACAGATTCAAGTTCAATAGGCGTTGGAGCCACGCTCCTACAAAGAAAAATTGGGGAAAAACACTGGCAAGCTGTCAGCTACGTGTCCAACAAACACCCACCACGGGTTAATCCTCTCCCGATCTATCAGGAACTCTTTGCAATATATTATGGACTTACAAAGTTTTATAAATACTTAATAGGGTCAACTTTCACTTTACGCACTGACGCAATAGCCTTAAAGGCCATCCGCTCTGCAAAACCTACACCTAAAATCATTAGATGGCTGGATTTTATTTACAACTTTTCCTTCAATATAGCGCATATTGACGGAACGGCAAATTGTGTTAGCGACCTCTTGAGTAGATCCCCCCTTCCCCTCGACCCCGAAGCTGTCAGCATCACTGAAGACAGACCGCAACCTTTGCTGTTATCTCTAGATACTAACACGGACGTTGCTAAACTTCAGAGGGAGGACACTTTTTCTCTAAGATAATTCATGTACTGCAAACAAATGACACTCACCATCCACGGTACCACATTTGGAACAAACAGTATCGTACTATCAAGAACATACTGTATAGGGTATTCCCATCTATGACCTCTCCCCGCACTGTTTTGTGCTTGCCACATTCACTCCGGGATGCTGTGTTTAAAGAACTCCACGCGCGATCACTAACTCACCCTGGGTTCACACGTATGAGATTGCTTTTTCGTTCCCGATACTTTGTTCCCAAATTACAAAGTTGGTTAAAGTCAAAAATTGCAAACTGTTTGCAATGTGGACTATTCAAACGGGACTACCGCCCCCCAAACCCCCATACCCTGCGCTTACCTGACAGTACCCTGTTTTCAACATGGAGTATAGATTTGTGTGGAAAGCTAATAGCATCCCACGAGAACTACACTCATTTCTACGTTGCGATAGAACATCTATCAGGTTATACAATAGCCCACCAAGTCCGGTCTACTACTTCCCAGGAATTTATTGATTTTCTCATGCAACACATAATTATGACGTTCTCGACACCATCGATATTGTACTTAGACCAGCAATCGTCCCACACTAGTGTTTTAACGAAATTTATTTTGGAATCGTTGGCTATAAAACCAAAATATGTCTTACCATCTCACCACCAGACTCTCGGTTACGTTGAGAATCGGATATCCCAATTGCAAGTTTCCTTGAAATTTCT
>JAGDQP010069414.1:0-10890 GCA_022664845.1 Lepisma saccharinum
GTGGGAACTTTAAAAAATATAATTAAAAAATATTTATTGAACATAAATAAGCAAGTAACCTACTCAGTAATAGAAATTTATGAAATATCAGTTGTTGGTTTTTTTTTTTACATTCTATAAATCTGGCAACTCTGACTTCAAAACATTACACACTTAATCGTCGTTTTCTGTAAATAATTTTTCGTTCTATTTTCTCTGACTGTTCTATATCTTTACCCTCTTGCGTTTGAGTCAGAAAAAGGTTGCAGTTGCAACCGAAACGTCATTCAGTTTTAATATTTTAAGTGTAAATTATTGTACAGCACTGATGATTGGAGGCCTATAAAAAAGAGTAATAAATACCTCCTTGCCTTCATCATTTACAAGTTAAACTAAGCTTGGAATCAGTGACAAAATGTCTTTTTCACAAAGCGCGAATCGAAAACAATCCACGTTTACCCTAATCTGGAATAGAGCATATAGGAACACGATATTAGCAAGAAGTTTTAAATAAATCTAAAGAAATTAATAATACAAGATCAGGTAAAAATATGTATTACTACTGACTTACAGAAATATCAGTTTGAGGATCTGTTTTACTGGAAAGTATACAGAAGCTCCAGTGTACTAACACTAGTGGTTGCTAGTAAGTTGCAACATACTACCTGTTTGGGTAGAAATACAAAGATTTTCTCTCTGTCGTGTAATACGTTATTCTGGGCTAGAATTTCACGAGAAGTCAGTTTCTCCGTAAATGTATTATTATGAAAGACAAAAGGTATATACCACTTCTATACGGGTAATGATGCAATAGCCTGAAAACACCCATTTTGTTTTAAAATAATGAAAGAACTTTATAAACCCAAATAAATACAAATCCATATCACTATAACCAGGAATGATTTATGTGCATTTGGGTTTCAGTTCCTTCGTTATTTCAAAACAAAATGGGCGTTTTCAGGCTATTGCATTGTGATGTCACTCACAATGTACGTAGATTTGTTTAAAATTTTGTCACTTATTTTACCCCTGAACTAAATTATATCAACTCATTATTTTCCTTCATCTCTTTTGCATTCTTTATTAGCTCGTAACTTATAACCTTGTCGCTTACCTTAACCCTATTGTTGGCCCGTCTTCGGCTAGGCAGGTAGACAATATCCTTATCACCCTTGTTTCTAGCCCGTCTTCAGCTAGGCAGGTATGCATTACATCTCCTTTCCTCTTTTCAGCTATTAATCTAAACATTGCCTTTCAGCTCGTCGGATAATCCCACGCCAGTAGCCGGAGCAATTGTATAAGGCAATTTGGAGTAGCTTGGGAACGTTACAGTATCATTACCCCATAGTAGTGCCAAATGCCCTTTTCTCTCACAATAATACATTTACGAAAAACAGTTGCTTCACAAACGTACTTCTCGTGAAATTCTAGCCGAGAATGATATATTACACGACCTTTTTCCAATTTAAGAAATTCAATCGAGATTCAGACTTCAAGGTAGTGGTCATGAAGAATATACTCTCCAACAGGTACCACCTTCCGTCCAGTACCCATTAGTGTCTATTTACCGTCCTTTTTTTTTAAAGTAATTTAAGACCATAAGAATATTTCTATGCTTTTTTTTTTTATCACTTTCCACAGACAGAATTTGATTTATATACCGCCGATCTGGTAGTCGTGTCAGTTGAGGCGCCAAACCAGCGACTCGAAGGTCCTGGGTTCGAATCTCGAATGGGGCATGGATGTTTGTGGATGTTAGACTCTTAACAGCTAATGGACTCGGGACGGGTCGAAGTCATTAGTTACTAACATGGCCCCAAAATACAAAATCTTTTTTTTTCCACTTATATATCAATATCTCTCCTAAAGTAATTGCGCTCGAGTACTTTGACTTCTAACATGACGGGACAATATATATATATATATATATATATATATATATATATATATTTCTGTCCCATCAGTATGTTTTCTTGTTAGAGAAAAAAGTTTGTTTAAACTATTATAAAAATTCTTCATAACAAAACCGTCTTTCAGATTTTCCTTAGAAAATTTAGGACACTTTGTTGCTTTATATTGAAAACAAGCTAGCTGCTTATCTCGCTGGTGTTACTAAGGGTGGCAGGAAAACAACACCTGTATTATCACATAACTGTAAACAACAATTAGGGCTGCTAACTCCAAATTGTTTTGCCGGCCGGGTGGTCGAGCGGTCTGCGGCGGTAGGCTATCGACTCAACGGTCCCGGGTTCGAGTCCCGGCAGGGGGCATGGGTGTGGATTTTAACACTTAACAGCTAAAGGCAAATCGTGACGGGCCGAAGTCCAAAGTTACTAAACTGGCCCATATAAAAAAAATAAAAATAAATAAAGTTTTTTTTCCAAATTGTTTTAAAACCGGACTTTTCGGTTTATTTCTGTTTCGAAACTGGACATACAACATCTTTGAGTTTCTGGTGTTTTTAGGATTGCCTTCCAATCAGGATATTGAGTATTGAACATGCAACACACTAATATATAATTACTGCACTCGCTTCACTATTATCTTGACACAACTTCAAGCGGCATACGAAATTCAACAATGGGTTTGTTATAATGTCAAATGGCTAGTAATCTGAGAGACAAAAAGTCAACCATACAATAATTTACTTAAGTCGTTTAAGACAACCATTAACGACAAAATGTAATGAAAGCAAACATTATATTTCAACGATAAATTTCGGTACCAAATTACCATAGAAAATCATGCAATGTATTATCAAAAATAACAGAACAATAACATATAAAGAAATATTTAATTGTCTTGAAATTACTATTTGCAGGATTAATAATTATTCTTTTAATATATCATAATCCATCTACGTCGATTCGATTCTAATACGTCTGCATAAACTAAATTATAGCTAAAATAAATTACATACACAAGGTGAATTATGATAAATGGACACTAGTTTTGAGAGTGAGAAACAAAAATAATTAGTGATGGGGGCAAAAGTGCAAATAGATATTTTCGATCAAAAATAGTTGGAAATTTATGCCATTTTAACAACTATTATTCAGAACTGGCAACAGTGGTTTCAGCAGACCCCCGGATAAACTACAATTCTCGCTTTGAGACTACTTAGAGTTCAAGTTAGAGTCTTCACATACAGAGTTTAAACTTGAATTTAAGCTCTTTTCAGGAAACATATCTCAAAACCGGACATTAGGCGTCTGGTTTTAACTTGTAACCGGACTCCGGACAATTGCCCTGAAAACCGAACTGTCCGGTTGAAAACCAGACGGTTGGCAACCCTAACAACAATACAACTGCTACTCTTGTTGAAAACTATGCAAAATAGTAGATAAAGTTCAATTATATGAACACCCTCTTATACATTTATTTTTCATTATATTTACCTCGGGGTGAGCAAGAGATTAGTGTACTCGTACCAGCTTTTTGAGCGCGTGGTCACCGGTTCATGTCCCGCTGTAGTCCATTGAACGCAGTAGTTCGGAGAGTTTACTAACAAATATTATAGGTTCCGATCTTTGAAGCTCACAAGCTCGTTTAGGACGTTAATAACAATTGAACCAATTAATTTTTCGTCATATTCTCGCTCGTACCTTGATATTATTAAAATGTGTAGACTATAAAACATGTTTTTTTAAAGATATTTACATTTCAACTACTTCTCAACTCATTATCGATAATTTTTCCCCTCTTTTACAGTTCCTCTCGACATGGCAATTGATATGCTACATAATGGGGGACAAGACCCCAGAAAACAACATTCATCTGTGCTATTTGCTCCTCCAGCATCCGCCCCGTCTACAGCTCCTCTCCAGTTGATGTTAAGTAATTCAGCCGCAAAAGCTGAGGATTTGGAATTCAAGAGTCTGGAATTAGAAGAAGAAAACCAATCAGAACAGTCATCAGAGGTAAATAGAATAGTCTTAGCTATAAAGTATAGAACCTTACTTTGTTGTTTTGATGAGATAATTATGAGTTTTGCTTTCAATTAGAATTTTGAACTATTTCCTATAACTTCTAACCTTATTGAATATTTAGTAGAAAAGTATGCACTGGCAACAGTGAATAATATAAATAATACTACCAAATGATTAAAAAAGAAAGAATAAATGCTCTAGCTAGACACGTTGATAAGAACCGTAGTCAATATATTCCACTTGATCCAACAAAGCTTTATCACATGAATTAGTAGACAAACGGAAGAACACTTACATTCATACTAAGCGAGGTACGAGTCACAGGAACGTTGAAGAAAGACTGAACCGAAGCTCAGGGAGAACTGGAATCACATTGACGCCAGATAGAGGGCTTATAAGTAAAGATACATGTCGACGACTTTACTTTCAAGTCAGCTGTCCGCGTAATCCCAGATCATCTTGAACCTCAGCCATGGTTCAATCCTCCTCTAACCTTCATGTGACTCCCACCTCTGTTACTTTTACTGTGTTTTTTTTTTCGTTTGTTACGTAACTCATCTGATGAAGCTTGATTGTATCCATTAAAATATTGTGTATACGATTTTCTAACAACGTGCCCATGTAGAGCTTTTTTTTTTTTTTAATTGCGTGAAAATTCTAAATGCGGACAGGTGGTCTTTACATTATTGATATCTGGCGAATATATTTACATAGTCACACGAAACACTAAGGAAAACCAATATAAAGTCAAGTTAAATTCAGAAAAAAATATAGAAACCAATGATATAGAGGAAGACCTAACCTACGTGAGAGATTTAATATTGAAAATAGTCGAAAGTTATTTAAAACCAAATCTGACAAAACAACAATTCATATAATAAATGAAAATGGAGACCATAAAGACAAAGAAGAAAGCATAAACGGAAAATTAGATAAGAAACTTGAAAAGGGAATTCTGTAATTCAAAATCATTGAGTCATCATGAGTGTTTTCTTTTTCCGTAAGTACAGAATCTTTCAAGTCAATTAAAACCTTGTTCTTGCATCCCGATTGCACGCTGTCTTTTTGTATTAGCGGAGGTATGCTCTTCTTTAATCTTATTCGTATTTTTCCTCTTCCTCTTTTCTCGTACAACCATAATTTCAACTATATCCTTTACCAAGCTTCAAACCAGTTTTTTCTTCTTTTTTCCTCTTTGTTGTCTCCACTATTGCTCATTTCTCGCCTCATGTGTTCACCCGTTATTGCATATCTTTTGTGTCCAGTTCATTTTTTTTTCATTCTTATCCATGTCTGCATTTCAAAGGCATCCTTTTACCTAGGATTAACATTCATGTAGGTTCTTTTGTACCATTAGAACACCTAATACATCTGTCCAAATACTTCTGTTGGACTACACACTTCTCTAGTAAGGATATACAACATTTACCTCCTTTATCGTGAATACTTATCCCTTTACATTGGTAAGATTACTTCTGAGACCCAACATTTGAAACAAACTCGAAATCTCTGTATTTATTTATTTATTAGTTACCGAGGTAACGCACAATTACCAGTGTTTATAACGAAACATATTATATCTAGAAGAACCTCACATCACCACATTCATCCCCCTTTTTCTTAATGAAAACCCTCTACTATATAAAAAATATAATTTAGGGTGAATTGGATTAACTCAAATAACAAAGATACAAGCTTTCCTACAAGTACCATTTCTTTCTGAATACCGTATGGCGTCTCGTTACTTAACAAGTATCGTCTGCAGCTTACTTTGGCTTTCAGTTAATTGTCGTATCATTAGTTTGACATCCTTACTATCATGCAGTCATACATTTTTTCAAGTAATACATTAGCTCACTCTGTATATCATTCCAATGTTTTCTTTAAACATTGCAGTATGAATTAAGCTCTCTTTAGCTTTATCATTCATCTTGCAAATACATAAACGTAACACAAAATTATTGTTTCATTTAAACTCATGCGTTTATCAGTCGATCTTATCTTCCTTGACATCAATGAAATCTTATCTAACTGATTTAATCTTTGTTCAAAATCGACATCGTCAATCACATGTCACACCAACACAAATGAATCAAATTAATCTTAATCTAACATAAAGCAATCATTACGAACAACATAATGCGTATTTATACAATTACGTCATGAACTTTAACGAATCAGGTTACACTGTTTTTCCTTTAATCTCTAGGCAGAACCTTGTTTCAATTTGCTTTGAATAAAGAACATGCCTGATCCACATAGTCGGTGGTCCAAACTATATTCATAATAAGCAAGTGCGCACGAAACCTTGGTCCTGGACCAAATCATCAATGTTGAACTTGTTTTCATTTTCTCCGGCTTTTCTTGTTGTTGTTTATCCCGATTTCCCCTTTTCCTTGCCTTCTTCTCTTTCTTGGATTCGCGTTGTTGTTTAGGATTTATTACATCTTCACTATCCTCCATTGCGTTCCATTCACAGGTATTCTCTTCTAATAATTCCTCTGAATCGGTTTCATTTGAAATTACCTGCATTTTATTTGTTGAAATTGATTTTTGGATGGCTTCCAATTTAGCGTGGACATCTTGTATCTTGAACGTCAGTACCTCTATTAAATCATCTGTATGATCACTGATCTTCTTAATATTTTTTACATTGTCTGTCTGTTCCTTTTGTTCCAACATCATTGTTTTAAGATTCTTAAGTTCTTCTGTTTGTTTTACCATCATAGGATATAATTGTTCTAATAATGGTATTCGTGTTTCGTTTGGTTTCTTCGCTACTTGCGAAAACAATTGTATGTCCGTTTCCTTTTGTAAAATCTGTGTCTTCCACTTAGGATAGAGCATACTCATTCCAGTGGCACGGAAAGTCGGTGAGAGATACTTAAAATAATAGTTCATGGCTTTCATCATTATGTATGTTCTTTAAGGTTACTGTTCCCAATACATCCAGTTGAGTTATGTTTAATAACGAGATCCTCAGCGTGTTGGTTGACTATCAGCCTCTAATTGAACTAATTGTGAAATTGACATAATATTTACCTTCGATCCCAGATTTACTTTAACTGTAAAAGGTTTCTCATTGTATTTTAACTTTAATCGTAAAAGTGAGTTTATGTCAGCAGCATTCTCTTCTTCACTTATATCGTCCGATGTCAGTAGCAGAATATCGTCTAGATATACAGAATGTGCATATTTAGGAAAGGGGTTTTACCTGCCTTGACTTCTTCCACCGTCTTCACTTTTGTTGCGGTGTCTTCACCCGCACCAGATGCCCAACCTTCTCACATTTGTGGCCACACTAAAGTTCTTGCATAACAATAGTAAAAATTCTTATGTTTTCTTCCACATCGAAAACATGACATGTTTTTCCTGTTCCTCTACTTGTGACTTATTTAGCCTGGACTAATTTCTACGATGTTTGCTGAAATTTACATTAAAACAATCACCCTGATATGGATTGTTATTTTGAAAACATAAGGCGTCTTTCTCCACTTGTTCCTCCACAGATATTATATCGAGCGCCTTCTGTAAAGTAAGCTTTGAAATGGCTAAAAGACGTTTCCTGGTATCGTCTTTCTTGACTCCTATACTATAACTATTTGGTCTCTAAGTGCTTCTTCCAATCCCTCACCGAAAGCACACTTCATTGCCTGTTTCCGCAAGTGGATAATGAAGTCTTGCGAGTTTTGTATTGCCATCTGCTTCATAGTATGAAATTTGTAACGTTCTACGTTTAGGTTGTCCTTTGTTGTGAAGTGTTCAAGCAACCTCTGCTTGAATGTTGAAACCACTGTGACGTTACTTCATCAGGAACGAAGATATTCTTTATTACCTTGTACTTACAAGCAATCTAACTTCTACAGACAGCTAACAACGTAAGTCAAAAGTAGGATCTCTTTATTCTACTTTGCAATACAATAACAATCCTTTTACCTAGAATTAACATTCATATAGGTTCTTTTATACCACTAGAATACATATGTCCAAATACACCTGTTGGACTACACAGTTCTCCAGTAAGGATATACAACATTTACCTCCTTTATCCTGAACACGTCTCCCTTTCCATTGATACCACTTATTTCTGAGACCCAACAATTCCGTCCCTTACCATTTACATTATTATTTTGGAACAAATTCTGTATTTATTTATTAGTTACCGAGGTAAAGCACAATTACCAAGGTTTATAATGGAACATATTATGTGTAGAACAACCTCACATTACCACAATAACCTTTTTCATAATACAGGTAAAATTCCTTAACAATGAACGTTATTATAACGACATTTCCGTTAGAACGGAGTTCTTCAAAATCCCCACCGAATTCTTGTTCTGCCATAGAGTGTTCATTACAAAGAATTTTCGTGATAACGAAATAAAATCGTTCGTGAGTCCTGTAAAATTCGTTATAAAGGGATTGTTTGTACCTGTATTTCTAAAATACTTGAAGCTGGATACTAATTCCGCTTTTTCTCTTTCACTTCTGATGTCTATTTTGGTTTCCTTTCTTCCATCTACCACTACCTTTGTTTTCTTTTATGTTTATGTCCACTTCGTCTTCTGTGCTCCCTCAGTTTGTTCTTAGGTCATCCAAGACCTTGTTAATTGGTAGTTTATTTGATGTATTTTATTTTCTCTCCCTTAACTGTAACTTAATGATTGCGGTGAAATTTACCGACATTTTTGAATGTCATTTTCACTTCTATATATAACTTCACATATCGTTGACTGGTTGACATAACGACTTAAAGCTTATTTTATAAAATCGAAAAATGGAGTACGTCCCTATGTCTGCCAGCTGATTTATGTGCATATAACACATCATGATGACAAAACTAGCAAGTATAGATAACATAATTAAAGGATAATTATTCTATATTTAAAAAGGTATTACAAAAACCCTACCTGGCAAGCTGTTGAAGTAAACAACACAATATTTCTAGTGATCGAATCGAGCTAGCTTAGGTTGGATGCAAGGTGCAAAGGATAAAACTTGCACTAAATTAAAACTGAGCAAGATGCATTGGACGGTATACATGGAGTCAGTTTTTCCTTTAAGCACCTGAGAAATCTTGATTGGAGCAGGTGAAATATTGTGATGGGTTCTTGGAATAATTCCGTAACTTTCTCCGTTTTTTTTAAATTTAGAAGATGATGGAAGAACAGAATGGATTTACATCTGGTGTTTACAGAATGGATTGTCAAATACTAACTAATTACCATCCTAAAAACTTTAAAGTATGTATTAAAGGTACTTTTATTTCTTATTTTCACTATGATTTTTTCTTTCCTTCTAGGATTTATTCAGCAGTGTCGTCCCTACCAGAAGTCTGAATGCAACAAGAACAAGTTTGTTATCCCGGCAAATGGACTTGATGGAAAGCCAACATCATATAGAAAGACTGCAACAGGAGAAGGAGAGATCGTACAAGTATCAACAACTAGAACAAGCATCCAATTTAGAAAATTCATCAAGCAAAATCCATACCATTTCGTCGGCGCCAGCAGCCATTTCCATCCCAGATACTGTTCACATAGCAAATGGTCATGATCCCAATTCTTGTCCTCCAGTGATATCATCAGGACCTATTGTCGTGTCGTCCCCGTCATCACCACTTTCTGTCGAACCTGTACCTCCACCAACAGTGCATGTGTCTATTGCAAGGCCGAAACAAACTCTAAACAGAACGACAGTCACTCGCAGAAGCTTCCGAACGTAAGCATTTTTTTTTAATAAATAGTTCTTTCTAAAGTTTATCCAAACCAACAATTGATAACAATGGAATTCATTGACAGTAAGTATTGACATGTCCAAACAGCAAATTATGACACATCCCAAGTCCATTATAGTGATTTAAAGATATTTTCTTCCTGCCAATTTCAGTATTCCTGTATTCCAACTGGCTTAATGTAAGAACCAACTATTTCAGGTGTTTAAGTCCATGTGCTGTTCAGCTGAGCAGTTCCACTTTCTTTGATACGTTGCTGTAGGCAAGCAGTCATTCGAGCTCTTTCTGAGAAGGCAATGGACATATCTATCTATTGCCTGGTACCTAACAAACGTTATATGTCTTTAAAAGCGCGTGAAACTTGTCTGATTCTCTTATTTATTTTCTTTATGTGTCCTAAATAATTTTTTCCCGCTCTTCCCTTACTTCTCGCTCTGCTTCTCTCTTTCGAACTTCTCAACCTCTGTGTCTCCCTTTCAACCTAATTAACCTATGTATTTTCCATTCAACCTAACCAACTTTTGTTTCCTCCTTTTAATCTAATCAATCTATGTTTCTTCATTTCAAGCTAATCAATCTATGTTTCTTCCTTTCAATATAATCAATCTATGTTTCTTCCTTTCAACCTAATCAATCTGTTTCTTCCTTTGAACCTAATCAATCTATGTTTCCTCCTTTTAACCTAATCAATCTATGTTTCTTCCTTTCAATCTATATATTTTTCCATTCAACCTAACCATCTTTTGTCTCTTACTTTCAATAAAATCAATCTATATATTTTACCATTCAGTCTACCTAACTTTTGTTTCTTTCTACCTAATCAACCTGTTCTTACTTTCAAGCTTCTTAACCTCTGTTTTTCAGAAATCAACTTTCTAATGTGTCATTTCCGTCCTCTCACCATATCCTTTCTGGTGGGCCTTTGCCCACTTTCTCCGCTTTCTACTCCTTGGCATTTTCCATATTCCTTTCAAAAAAAACTTTTTACTACAGCTATTTGCTACATCTTACCTTGTTATTGATCTAATATTTGGCTGACATTTGGCCCCTGAAACAGTTTCTCCCAACATCATTCGGGCTTACAAACTATTGGAAGATGTATCCTAGGAATAATCAACTAAGAATAATCATATTTACAAAAATTTCCTTACCCACTCTTTCGAATTATATTACAAATCTTGTATATCATCTGTATGCTACATTTCACGTCATAATCTACAATAATAAGTGTGATATTTTGTAGATTCT
>JAGDQP010069415.1:0-10890 GCA_022664845.1 Lepisma saccharinum
GTTTAGATCTCGTATGTTATTTGTCATGCCGTTTTTCCTCTATTTCCTGGATCTTCTGCGTCAGATATTCTCGCATTTTACTTATGAACTCGTGTGGCGTCTCGTTTCACATTACTGGAGTGGTTTGTATTTGCTTCACTTTTATTACTTAGCCATCGTTACCTTGTTTGTTTCCGTTCCTTATGAAGCTTAAGGCATTCTTCATCAAACCAAAGCTTGTTTTTCTGCTGTTTCTTCTCACCTACATGTTCCTTCGCTGCGCCATTCACTGTATCACAAATTGCCTTTCAGATCTTACATGAATTTCATTATTAATATCATCTTTAATTATTACTCGAGTCGGCTAAGATTTCGAACATATTTGAGAGTTCGAATTGGTAATCTGCTTTAATGCTCGAATTATTTAATCGTTTAACTTCGAATTTAAGTTGTTTTGATCCCTTGCTTTCTCTGTTCGCGATGCGTAACTTTTCCCTTACTTTTGTGATCACTAATTGATGGTCGGTGTCATCTTCCGCTACTCTGTAAGACCTAATGTCCATTATGTTGGTGTGTCTTCGTCTATCTACTAATATGGGATCGATCTGGTAGAGAGTTTTGCAGTCCGGAGATATCCACGTGTATTTGTGTTCAAAGTACGTGCTCTTTACCAGTACGTTTTTCGAAATCGCGAAAGTTACCAGTGTTTCTCCATTGTTGTTGGACTTTTTCGTGAAGGCTGTATTTGCCTATAGTATGTCTACGTTTTTCTTCCCTCCCTACCTTTGTGTTGAAATCACCGAACACAATTTTGGAATTATACTTCGGTAATCGGTCAAACATCCTTTCTAGCTCATCGTAGAATATATCTTTGTCGTTCCCATCAGCATCATATGTCGGTACATAGACATTTATTAAAACCGTGTTGCACCGTCGAGTGCGTATCGTAACGTAGGAAAGTCTTTCGTTTACGAACTCTATATTCTGAACAGCCGGAAGGATGCTGTTCTCGAGGAATCCTGTTCCGAAATTGTGTGACTGAGTTCTCCCGTAGTAGAAAGTGTATTTATCCTGTCGGCTACAATCTTGAGCCTCCCATCGGACTTCTTGTATCGCTAATATGTCCAGATTGTACTTCTCGGTCTCGCGTACAGCCTGAAGAGCGCCCGTTTTGTATAATGTTCCAATTCTAAGATCTTTCTAATTATGTTCTTAGAGTCCCTTGAAGCAGTTCCCGCCCGGAAATCCGAATGAGGAACTAGTTTACCTCTGGAATATTTTACCCCAGGAGAATCCATGAACCATTTCTTGACATGCTTTAGCGGTGTAGAGTTCTCAGCTCTATGACCTCGCAGTAAAGGCAGACATTCAAGATGTAGTCCTCTGTCCATCTCTGAGCCTTGTCGATGTCATTCATCTTCAGCCTTAGGGTGGTAATGGTGAAGCTTCTTCCCTTCACCTTGATTGTTTTGTTCGGGGTTATCTTCCCCTACCCTTTGTAGATCCCTCTACTAACTGCAAGGCAGCACTACCTGTTTTGGTCTGCCCCGTAATATTTCCGGTACTCACCATATTTGGTTGGCATTCCCCTATCCGCCACCGGGGGGCTCTTGGTGGGAGACCAGGAACTCCAACCTGGGAAGGATATTTTATATAAAAATAATATAAACGATTTTTATAATCAAAGTATAAAAGATTTTTATTACATTTGATTGACCTGAAACATTTTGTTGAAAAAATATCCTTGAATGAAAAACAGATATTCCTGAGAAGGTGAATTTTTCGTTATTTTTAGGCACATATTTCATACAAATGTATTCCGTTTTAAATAAAATTTATTTATGGGCTTTAGACAACTCTGGTTCAAGCCGAAAATGTATTATGTCTTTGCCTGAAACTCTTGCGCATGGAGAAAGGTAGGTGCCGTCGTGTTATTTCAATCTACCTTCTCGACATTCTGTGCTGAATCTGAATTTAATTTTTACAGCCTTTAGGAAATTTTGGCTCAGGCCGGATGGTTGATGATGAATGAATTGGTGGAATGAAGGAAGTGAAAGGAATGGGAAGAATCCCGAGAAAACCCAGGCACACGATGTTTTCTCACCACAAAGCCCACTGACATGAGCAGGGATCGAACCGACCACCGCACGCACCAGAGGTGAGCGCTCTACCATTGAGCCACCACAGTCCGGCATTATCTGTGTGTGACCGAGGGAAATCAGATAACCTATCTCAGTCAGAATGCCCCATTCCAGAGTTTCAACACAGACCGCCCGATGATAAGGCAAGCATGCTTCCACTGAAACATAGCTTTTGGTATCTTAAGATGATGTACAGTGAAATTCAAATATATTTTTAAAATGCAAATCAATAGATGAGGTGAGTAGCTTCTAGTCTGGTTCTCGAATACTGTCCGGAATTTTCAGATGATAAGAGGAGAATTACAATACACAGGAGCACCATCCGATTGAGACACACTAGCTTTTCATGTTCTCACTGAAGGTTTGAATTACAATTTTCTATATATAATGGCTCAAAAGCGTTAAGTGACTAACTCGAAATTCCTAGAAATGTTTTCATACCTTTAGCCGCTCCAGAAGGATAAAATAGATTTAATACTGGTCAATCATTTTCGAAATTCTTGAAAACCCTAATAATGATAGAAAAGTGTTTGAATCTGTCGAAACGGAAAAATTAGCAGCAGCTATTCCACGACCTGACACGCACCGGGGATTACCTTGATTTTCTGTTCACATCTTTGCGTTTGACTGATTCAGTTTCGTCAAAGTATTCGGCGCGCAAGGCACGCCTTCATCATCATGTATTGTCTTATTATAGTATATTAACAAGCAAAAGGAAGTGGAAGGCCTCATGGGTAGTTCTCTCGCACACTGAAAGCAAAAGTTCTATAGTGCCTGTGATTAATCACTTACAACAAACACCACACCACAACAGGTACATTACAACTTTTGCTAAAATTACACGAAGATCTTTCACAAAATTGAAATATCTTTCGCATTTTGCGAGAGAGAGAGAGAGAGAGGGAAAAAAACTAGCGCAGAATAAACTCTGCTTATTCAATCATCACGGAGAATTTTACTATATATCCCAGCTTACGATACACTATACCGAGCGGTCTGCGGCGATAGGCCATCGGCTCGAAGGTCCCGGCAGGGGCATGGGTGTGGACTTTAACAGCTAAAGGGGAATCGTGACGGGCCGAAGCCCAAAGTTACTAGACTGGCCCACATAAAAATAATGTTTACTTAAGTTTTTTTACTACAATTTGAGCAAGCGAATGTGCCACAAATACAGGTAATCAATAATCCACTGATTTCCACCTTCAATTGCCTAAGAAGACGTTTTCATATTCTGATGCTGCATGTATAAGTGATTCATCAAGATATATTGCCCAGTGTGTCCAGTTTTCTCCAAATTTAATTTTGTTGCATTCCAGTTGAAAATTGAATTTGAATTTTATTTAAGGCCTTTCGGCAATTTTGGCTCAGGCTGTATGGATGATGATAAATGATTAGGTGGAATGAAGAAAGTGGGAGGAAACGAAAGAACCTCAAGAAAACCCACGCACACGGGTGTCCACCACAAAGCCTACATGGGTGTGGACTGTCCGGAAGGTTGATAACTGGGATTTGACATCTGTATAGGGTCGTTCCCAAACAAACCATTCCAAATTTACACGAAAGTTCGTAAGATGGTAGATGACTTATAGTACTGTAGATAAGTAAAATATTAGTCCTGTGATAGGTGGTATTCATATAGCATGGTTGCCAACATGAAAATATACGTGAAAGATAATGTGCGCATGAGGTTAACAAAATCATAACTTTCTTCTAATTATGGTGGAAACTTCACCTTGGGCTTGTGTTGAAGGTAAGGAAACTGTTTTGATAAAAAAAAGTACTATAGGAAAATGCATTTTCATTTTAAGGTCACGAATTAAAATATTCATTTGCGCCAAAGAACATCGATCAATATCGTTACCTGGCTTTAAGAAGTAACTGTTCTGTCCTGTAAGTTGCCCAAACTGCAATGGTTTTGTTCACTTCTGTCATTACAGTAGCACGAATGCCTATCAGTTCTTCAAGAAGCTGATTTCTTTCACCTATTTTTATTTGTTGAAGTTTCAAATCCCGCCTATTTTTAGTCTGTAAGTCAGACAACTTCACCATGTGTAAGCTATTGTCTTCTCTGATGTCACATTTACCTACGAGAAAAAGATACGTTAAAAAATAAATACTTGCAAAAAATAATTAGCAATTGAGACATGAATACAACACCAGAATAATCATGAGACAATCAATTATTCTGTTATGAATGATAAAATTCTATCTCGCAGTAAATATATTCAAAAGTATAGCACAAAAGTATGAAAGATAAATACTAGGTGACACGAAACTTGAAGAATCGTAACCAAATTCGCTAGTTAAAAAATTCAATGTGGTTTGCTTCAATTTCTCAGTAACTATAAGTAGCGTTTTCATCTACGAAATAGTGTCAGGTTAGTTCTGTAGATGCTACATGTAGGCAATTATCGACAGTATCATAGAAGATTTAGTAGGTTTTTCGTGTGAGAAAATCTTGACATGCTGAAAGATTGTAAAAGATGTTCTTGAAATGTATGAACTAAAGTACTAGTAGACGAACTTGCTTATATCAACCTGCAGCAGAATCTATTCAACAAACATAAACATGACAGATACTTCAATACAAGTAGACGTTAGATCTGAATATAGAGAAATCAAGATGGATTAGACTACGAAGATTTACCTGAATACAATATGACAAATAAAATGGTAGTAGAAAGTGAGAAGACAGAAGAGATTTCTGGGCAGGTAATAATAATTCTGAGATACAATGTGAAGAAGTAGAACGCTCAGATAAAGTAATTATTGGAGAGAAGGAAGTCAATACTATTTTTGAAAGAGAATCAGGATTAAAGAAAATTTCATCTAAGTCCAAGGAAAAGAAAAAGAAAAAGTTGGATCCGACCACGCCAACAAGGGAAGATCTCATGAATAAGGGATAAGGAATTTGATAAATTCACGAAATCATTGAGAGACGCAAGTACAGGACAAGTGCTTACTGAAGAGGACGTTATAGCCGGAAGGGTGGAGAATTTACACCCTGATTGCGTCCAAAAAATGTACTGTAACTTGTAAAAAAAAAATACTGTAAGAGGGGGATAACTGCTGTGGGAGCAAAAATGATAGCAAGCTTTAGTTAAACTTGTGTAGTATGTTATCCAGTTAAAGAAGAAAAAGAAAAGAACAATATATGAAACCATTTTAAATCTAGAATGTATGACGGTTTGATGACATTATCATCTACAATAATGGTGAGATGTAAAGTATGATTACATCTATTTTGTTATATTGAATGATAGATATGTAGACGAAACACGGCGTTTGGCACTGAAATTATGGTACAATCGAACAATCCATTTTATGTCTTCATCGGTGTTGGAAAATAAACAAGGATACGTAAATAAAACAGCTGACGATGTTATGGACAGCTGTTATGAACTCTGAATGTTTAAAAGACTACGATGTCTACATAATTGTTCGTGTTGCAACGTTCTTCAGATAATCTAATGTGAAGTTTTTGTTTGTTTCATAATCGTAATTTTGAAATCTAATAGTGGACTTTCAGTAAACGAAATATTGGAATATAGACTAAAAAATAATAATAATAATAAAAAAAAACTACAATTTTTAATGTAATTTAAGGAAATCGGATCAAGTAAGTGATTTATATTGCATGCCAATTTCTGTGATGTTTTGGCCTATCTGACGAAGCATGTTGGTGCATGAATCTATTGCATGTTTGCTATGAGAATTGATATGCTATGGTAAGTATGGTTTGCACTGTACACATTATTGCTGCGATTTGGGAAAAGACTGTGCGTATCAGTTAATGTTGCATGCTGTAGGTAATTGCTGATTACTCACTGACCAATATCGAAATAACAAAACAGCATTTTATGCTTGTGCATAGTAATGTAACTAATCTGATCTAATGGAACTGTACTTAACGAAACCGAATCTAATCAATTTTGATCTTTAGGAAAGTAACCTAAACTAGTTGTTGCTCGAACTGTGAATCAAATATTGCATGGCAAATGCTATAAGATTGTAATTTAATGGAAACTAAGCTAAGATTGAATATGCTACTGTACATTGGTAATGTATGCTTGACTAGAGTACGGTATGTAATACTAATTTTTGTCCATTTTTACCTGTGTGTTACTTCATTACTGAACTGTTATTACACAATACTCTTCTTTAGACCACTAAGTCTTTATGTATGAACGTGAATGAGTATAATACTTATTCAACCCAGTATAGATGTCTGCATGCGTGTTCTTATATATAGATTAAGGTTAGGGTACAGCATTTTACTTACGATATCATCAGAAATAACCCTAACAAAATTTGTTGACTACTGATGTACGATTAGAATTCGTTGTGCAAATAACAAATTTTTGGTCAACAGATAGCTGGAATTGAGCAACAAAAACTGAAAGATATTAGACGCAATTCCTATTATTTACGTACTGGTACAGTAGTAGAGAAGAGGAGCTCCATAGTCTAATAGTTAGAGCGTTGGATTCATGTCCGCGTGGTCCCCGGTTCAATTCCCGGCTGGAGTCCCACTTTTCGGCGTCCACCCAGCGTCGTGAAGCAAACTAGGAAGTCACGTGAATGAAGACGTGACGGCCACTCGAACTAGAAAGCCCCTAATACGCCTGTTCGTGGCCAGGTGGCGCGCAATGTTGACAACACTGCCGTCATTCAGGTGGACGCAGTTCCACCAACCGCGGACAGTAAGCGTTGGGGCAGGCTCAGGACCAATTGGTCTGTAACGCCTGTGGTTATTATTTTACAGTAGTACAGAAAATAAAACAATGTAGAAAGTTACATGCAACGTTTCTTACTGCATTGTAGAGTGCACGAAGTAAAAGATGAGAAAAAGTCGGCACTACTGTTAACATCTATACTGTAACAAACCTCCTTCGATTTACCCCTCCGCTGGATGAAACTTTCTGTAACTAAGGATTTCTTGCGAACAATCACCTCCACTGTTGAGTTAACAGAAAGTGTCATACTGCAAAGAAATATATCTAGTGATTTGTCACATAGGCGGGACCCTTACGCAAGACCCCACAAATAATTTGCTATCGCTAGAGTTAATAGGTATAGATATCAATAACCTTGAATTGAAATGCTTGCAATCATTTTTGTATAAAAATATGTAATGAACAATAATAATAATAATAATAATAAAAATAGCATACAGTTCTATACAAATAATTCGAAACTTGCACTGCAATAATTTTCTTATTTAAACTGATATTCGATACACAAATCTGAATATAGTGAAACCAATTCGAACTTACACTTTCCATTTAACACAAGTTATATAAATCTGAGTTTTTGTGAACATTTTAATCTTACGGCCAAAGCAAAATTCCAACATATCACTTAAATATTATATTTCCTCCAGGAATGCCTAGAATGAATTAGATCCATGTATTCTTGAGAACAAATTAATCTTCGAAGATACTCGTACAAAAAGGCAATTAATCAACCATGCGATTATCCGAATCGCGAAATGTCGGATCTCCCTTTCGTGGTATCAAACTAGGCTCAAACCCTACCACGCCGGTCTTATGAACTGGACAATATAGAGCATAAACTATAATGCACTCCTCGCCATGTTACTTCACGTGTATCTAGCCCCTATACACCTTAAGGTTCTTAAATAGTTTTGATGGTTCAGTATATCAGAATCATGATAGAATTCAAGTATGTTTCTGACTAATTCTCTAGGTAAACAAATTTTAGAGGATTTACGTGCGCCCTGGTTTGTTTACATAATATTCCCTTAACTAACTTATACTCAGGAACAGCTACATTTTTCTCAATAATTTTCCCTAGCTCCTTATCTTTACGCTGATATTCCTGTATAGAAATCTAAGCCCATGGTAGGTTCCACATATTAATAAAAAACTAGATTCTCGCATTTATGTTCGTTACCCATTTTCGTACATTCAAAATTAAACTCAAATGGATTATACATACGTGAGATGAAATCAATACATACATTTCTATTACTTGGAATGTACACTCATGCTCAAAATTTTTTCGCATGTCTTTATTTGACAGTTTTTGACAAATAATATTTCTCTCCTTGAATTCTGGCGTTTGCTTAATTGTTAAACACGTGAAGTATGTAAAGATGAATATTTCCTAAAATTTTGTCACAAAAATATTAATAAATAATGAAATTATAACGAAAAAACAGAAACATGAAGAAATGATCGAAAAAAAATTAAGTCCCAAAGTGAGAGATTTGGCAACATAGGAAATTCAGAGGAAAGAAGGGATATTTCTCTTGGCTCTATGAAACAGTGTATATCTTTAATATTACCAGCAACTGATACAGACAATGTTCTTTCAAATAAAACATTACACAAACAAAAGTTACAGATACAACATATGCATTGCATAATCATGTAGCATAAGCTATTATATCCACGAGAAGGCGAGAAGAAAGACACAATATTGATTTGAAATTTCGAAGTGAAGATTGTCATTCAATGCTGTTCTAATAAACGTTGATGAAAATACGATAGAGCAGCGCCCTCTGTGGCGTAGTGGTTAAGCTTGCCGACCGCGAAGCAAAGGGTTGTCAGTTCAAGTCGCCTCTCTGCTCTGAATACATTTTTTTTTCCGGAATGCAAAACGGCGTGATTAATTTACTTAAATTATATTATCCTTAGTATTAACTAACTGTTGATAGGACGATTTTTATTACGTTACGAGTGAGGAAAAAATCGTCAGAAAAGCGAACCTGTTGTTTGCTAATTTCAATGAAGCGAGACAAAATATGCGGTTAAATGTATTCTCTTCATGAATTTATTGAACTAAATTTTATTCATGGCGCTTCGGGCCTTTATAGTAGGATGACTGGACGTCCTGTTTTTAACGGGACTATCCTTTTCTGTCACATGTCCCGTTGTCCCGGCAAATTGTTAACAAGACAGCAGATGTCCCTTTATTGCTACAAAGAAGTTGTCAATCTGTTCACTTAACTTTTTTCCCAAATAACTCCCAACAATTGCTTGGCAGGAGGCAGTTTGACATCATGCTTTATCTTGTCTTAGTAGTTTCTGAGTTGGAAGTTGTCGAGAGACGGACAGAGTGGTTGAGTAAGGATTCACAGCACTTGGTGCTTAAGCCTGAAACGGATCGCCGCTATTACCACATTTATTCTCCTAAATTGCTTTAAATAATCATTTTATTTGACTTCAAGTGTATTTTAAAGGATGGACTTCTTTGTTTAGAAAAAAATAAAATAAAGAAAATTAAATTTTGAATGAAAAACCTTTAATTAAGCTTGAACTTTTGATTTTCTTGAAATACTAATTAATATTTGGTTCAGTATCATACTCAGATCCTCGATAAAGACGTTACACATTATATTTTTTCTTCACAACTGTAAAAACTACTTTTGTGTTGATGGATATTTAATATTATTTTGTTGATGTTAAGCAAACCATTCACCAACGAGCATCACAAAATTTTACAAATGACTTTCATTCATAATTTATCTTAATTTTCGGCGAATTATACAGTATCTTTAGTAGCTTGTGCAGTACCGTATTATTGGCAACATGACTCATACCGTCTTGAATCACACAAAAATCCTCAAACGATAAGACTTGGCACGTCTTGGACAAGAAAACATTTGCCACAGTTGATAGACTGGCTGCCTCGCTAACACCAAAGGTTGTTAATCAATGACGTAATGTTTCGCGTTGACGCAAGCTGTTAGACCCTTCAACAGTCAATTCCTGTATCTACATTGATATTAAGATTAGGTACGAACCCCTGTAAACGCATCTAACTTTTTATTTGTTAAATCGATTTTTATTTTTTATTATTATTTAGTTCTAATGTTTTAGTTTTGAACGAGCTTGTTGTTTACTTTTACGTGCATTTTTCGTTTTATGTTTCCTTAATTTAGTAAATTACAAGGGATAAACGAATCTTGTGCACATGAGATTTCATTAAAATACCAAGTTATACTTTATCAGTTACTAGCTGATTTGCCCACCTGTTGGTGCGGGGTGAATAAAATATTTTCGCAACAGTCATCGGGACTGTCACCAATACTTACTTCCCCGCGGTGGACTATGCCCCTAACTTTGGGAGTTTTGGGGGGATACGCCTCCTTTAACGTAACCGGACTTTCCGAGGACTGCGGCCCCATGGTGAAGATCTGCTACAGCTCTTACTACTTCTAATAATGAATTGAATTGACTTTTATTTATGGCCTTTCGGCATCCAAGGCTCAGGCATACTACTACTACTAATATTAATAATATAAATACTACTACTAATATTACTGTCCAATAATACTACAATTCCTTAAATTATTGAATTTAACTATTTTTATTTACAACAATCCAAATTTAAATTTTAAAATTATAAACTATTTATTTATTTGTGATTCCGTTTATTTCTGAAAACAATAATTTTAGAATAAAAAGATATGATAACATCCTAGTTCGGTCCATTATCTAATCATTGTCGAAAAATCATTGCAATCGGGGAGGCTGTCTTGGCGTGGTGCTCACGCACACATACTAGCATTCAATTATATTTTTATATATATATATATATATCATATTCAACCGTTTTCTATCCACTGCTGGATGAAGGCCTCCCCCTTTTCTTTCCACATATCTCGGTATGCTGCTATCCTCATCCATGTAGCTCCTGAAAAACGCTCGATTTCATCTACCCATCTTGCATTTGGACGTCGTCTCGGTCGTTTCTTTTCTCTAGGAATTATATATATATATATATATATATATATATATAT
>JAGDQP010069416.1:0-10889 GCA_022664845.1 Lepisma saccharinum
TAAGATAGCTCACCACATAGTACATCCTATGAATCTCGAGCGGTGGTTCAGCGGCATCAACACAAAGACTGGTGACAGAACTTGTGCGATACGCGCCAGTGGAGAATCGAATTCCAGCATGATGGACACTATCGAGCGTATGTAACGCTGAAAATCGTGCAGAGGAATAAGCGTGACAACCATAAATAAGTTTCGACAAAATGAGTGCGCGATAAAGGCGCAACAACGTTGTAAGATCAGTACCCCAAATGGGATGACTTGAAACACAACAAATTCAGAGCTCTGGTACAGGAAATCTTAATTTGGCGAAGGTGACTACGCCAATTTAACTTTGAATCAAATAATAAACCAAGGTATCGTCGTACCTCCTCGACGAACTGGAGTTGTCTGTCTCCAAGAGAGAGATCTGGGTGAACAAAACAATTCCGTTTTCGGCAGATGTGTACACAGACTGTCTTCTTTGGAGAAAAACGAAAGCCAGTCTGGTGTGACTAGTCAACAAGACGGTTAAGCGTCAACTGTATCTGCCGGGTTGCGAGGTTGATATTCGCAGATTTACAGACAATCATCAAATCGTCAAGATATAAAAGACCTTGCACAGGACGGCGAATACAAGACATAACACTATTCACTGCAATAGCGAACAGTGTTACGCTCAGCACACTCCCTTGAGGTACGCCATTCTTCTCTAAATAACGCTCTGAGAAACGATCACCAATACGAACACGAAAATAGCGATCGCTAAGAAAATTTGATATAAAATGGGCAATGTGGCCCCTAATGCCCCAGTCATCAAGCTGGCGTATTATGACATATCTCCAGGTGATATCATAGGTCTTCTCTAAATCGAAGAACACAGGGAAAACGTGTTCATTCCGGAGGAATTTGTTCTGAACAATAGACTCTAACCTGACAAGATTGTCCATAGTTGAGCGATATTGGCGAAACCCACACTGATCATTGGAAAGCAAGTTATTATGCTCTAAGTACCACATTAGGCGTCGGTTTATCATTCTCTCAAATAGCTTGCATATGCAGCTAGTGAGAGCAATGGGACGGTAACTTGTGGGGTTTAGTTTATCTTTGTCAGGTTTCAGAATCGGGATTACAATAGCTTCTCGCCAACTAGCCGGAAAGCTATCAGCCCTCCAGATCTGATTATAGAGACCTTTCCTAGGGATAGTAATAAAGCGAATAAGTAAAAAGTGTACTAAATGTATGTAGCCTTTTCACAACCGAAGTAAGTTTGTTATCGGCAATAAGTGCTGGTGGCAAAAGTGATAATTAAAGTGTTAAAATGAGGGATAAAACGTTTTCAGGTGTTATTCCGGATTGTTCAGCCCATGTTATTATGTGAGGACTGTTTGAGTTAGAGTAATTCTAAGGTAAATTAAATACATATAAATCAGTTACTTTCAGTCGTTTCTATTTTCGTTTAAATGTTAGGTTAAATTAGATTAGGAGAAATTTAAGAAACTACATAAATTCTGGTGTTTACACGCGCTGAAGTTCGATGAATTGAGAATTTTAATGCACGTCTATCTTCTTTCCTTTTAGTATTATAGGCATTTACGAGTTATTGGTCTGCGTAACGGTGAATCGATTCTGTTTCAAAGGATGTAACAGAATCGGATCACCGTTACTTACAGAAAGAAGTCGGTATTGTGAAATACATATAGCCCACAAAGGAAAGAAGCTATCTCTACATTATAAGTTTTATGATTCTCTCTCATTGAAGAACATACTGTAAAAACATAATATAACCTAATCTAATATGAAATAAATCGAAAGACGGCTGAAGGAAACTCAATTAAGTTATCGTATGCGTAGCTAATGTTGCATTAACCGAACGTTTAAACATTTGCAAATAACTAAAAGTATATAATTTACTCGCTTTTATCAAGAATTAGGTTTACTGTCTTTTTTTTTACAAAATATTTTAGAATTGTATTGTTGTTTTATATGTTCTATGTTTTATTACAACGAACTCTGGACACTTTCCCGAATGACATAAGAACCTACCTTAACCCAGCTTCCCCCATACCTAACATAAAGGCAACAAAATAAACTTGAAGCAACTATTTTACGTTTCTATATGAACCTAACCTAAAATATGGTAAGTGACAGAATGATGAGGGAGAGATCTTGAGTCCAACATATTTAGTGCCACAATATTATATTTTTCATGAGCAAATTAGCCATATCTGCTACAATTCGTAGTCAACTATATCTTAAGTACTATTTTTCTGCCTCTAGGATCACGTATAAATTGTGAATGTATTTTTAACAACCTCAACATTATTTAATTAATAAAACTTTTAGAGGCACTATTATTGTTGAAACTGTTTTCATAATTTGATTTTAAACAAATCATAACAAATATAAAATCTTCTATCAATAGAAAGCTTTTACCCGATGCTACAACTACATAATCCTTAAACGTTCAGCAATTTATTAAACTGTTATGATAACATGAATTTGTAACAATTGTGTGGCATTCCAATAGGGAAACATTTAACATACACATGTTTTGTTTCATTTCTAAGTATCTTGAAAGGTATGTGACTTATTTAACTTCACATTTCAAAAGAAAATACGTGAACAAATTTTTAATATTTATCATGGGGAACTCTGCATGACCTTCTGATGATGACGTCATTTTTGATCCGTTGAGCCTTATTATCTAGGTGGTCTTGACTGCACTCGAATAATTTGAATCTATTTTATATCCTCTTGGCATCTGTGGCTCAGGCCACTGGTTCCCACAAGTGATTATGTAGTTCAAAGAAATAGTTGTTCTCGTACACATCAATTTCACTACATAATAACATATAGAGGCATCACTATGTAGACACGCAAATTGACTGAATATTCTAAGAATTCTTGTTAATATTTTTTTTTATTACGTAGGCCTATATATCATATTACTACGGGAGTCATGCCAACCAGCTTTCCTCGGTTACTAAACAATTTTATAGCTACTCTTCCTGAGCAAGCTAATTGTGACAGTTGACATAAATGTTTCCGAAAGTCAGGAACCATTGCAGAAGAAAAGTTCTGAGGTCTTCAATAGTATCTAAAGAGGCACGCAATTAATAAAAGTTAAACTTAAAGATTTTCAAGGGGAAACATACGCATTTCATTACTCCGTAACATAGTGTGGGATTCTACAAGTCATAATATATTTGAATAGCTATTTAGAAACCAAAACTCAAATGTTATCTACAAGTATGCAGGTCAATTCTTTCATTCTTCCCTCTCTTGCCTCCATCAGAAATACAGATACCTATTTCAATACTCACCTTTTGCTTTGTAGTATTGACACATTTTGCACATTTCTTTTTCTACACCACAATACCATATTATTCACTTTTGCCTACATTACTTTTACATTCAGAATATTTGCTCTAGTTTAGAGTCTCAGAGCTCATTTTAAGTGTTCCATTGATTGCTTCTAAATCATTGTATCAAAGTGTAGGAAATTACTAATCACACACAGCCAACAAATTCTGAAGGTAATAATTCTCCAAAAGATACTGAAATAATGATACAGACACTTCATTTTAATAATTTGTTTTCACTTGAAACAATATAGTCAAACGTAGTATCTTATTTCTGTATCCTTAGTTAGGCAATTTGTTTAATTTTGTTTTGAACCAACTCTATATTTCCTTACTAAAGGTGGAGTTAACTTCCGTAAATTGCATAGTGCATGCAATTCAAAAGTGTTTCTGCATTCTAATTATAATTATAAAATAGTAGTGTAATATTCGTAATAATATGTGTATTTGATTAGCTCTTGTAGTTGTGTAGGCAACACTGTTTAGAATGCAGTCTTTCAACTGCGTATCTATGTATAAATATAGTTTCAAAAAGTATGTTGCTAGTTGTTACCTCCTTTTACACAATGGCTTGTGTGAGTATATAATATACATGCTGATAGCTGATAGTTGTCTGATTTGTTTCAGGCGACATCAAAACATTCTTCCGGAGGAGTTGAGCTGAAAGATGATGTGGATGATCATATGACTACTGATGATCGCCGAATCATTAATGACAATCCAACTTCGACTCAATACGAATGGATATTGTTGGCAGCAGCCGTGGATAGAATAAGTTTTGTTATCTATTGCTTGGTGTTCATCATCTTAGCTGCTGCGTACATATGAACACAAACTTCAGAAATCATTGAGCTATGCCTCCAAACATTTGTAGACAAGAACTTATTATAAGAAGCAGCCAAAATCCAAAGTAATATCATTTCTTCGAAAAGTGTGCCTCTGAAGACAGAAGAATGTTTTGGTTGCAAATACGTCCTTAGCTTTAATGTAATAAACTTTTAAAGAGATAGAACGCCAAATATTTTTTGTAATATGTTTTTCCAAGTGTACCAGGAATGGTTCTTAAACTATTGTTCGTTTTACCATTCCCTTCCATTGTGGCGATACACTCATTTTACTAAGACAGCTGCTCTCAACTATTTTGGCGCTTATATAATTGGTTCAACTTATATTTCCTAAACATGATATGATACTTTATCTTATGAAGAATTTTCAATAGTAAAATTATAAATAACTTGAGATATTCCTTGATTTATTTCCATGAACATGGTTGTTTGAAGCTCAATCGTGTCGACGATCATTTGATTAACATGAATAAAAGCATACTCAGAAGAATTCATAGTACGACGTGTGTTTAAATTAAGCCGCACGTGTTACACCATCTTGCTTTTGGTGATATTATTTTCTTATTAAATTATTATTATTGCATCCCTAAAGATGAACAATTAATTTTGGAAGTAAAGTGTGTATGCATAAAGAGATATTAAGCATGAACTTGTGAGAGAGTTGATAAGGTTTGGGGTGAGGTACACTCATTTTGAACGAACTGATTAGGTACAATGTGAGGAGATATATCTTTTATAGTACCTACAGACGGTAATGTTAGAAAACCGTTAATCAACCACAGGTGTTTGTAAGAAATAAATTATGGAGTTGTTAATAGTTTATTGAAATTCTTAGAAGCACACTTTAGAATGTTGTTATTGCGATAATCCAGAGCTTATTGTGAAGAACAATACAATTAGCTTAAATAGTTATTTACTGATCAAGTTTCAAAAAAAGAATATCGAATATTTTAGTTTCTTGCAATGTGAAAACTTTCCTATAGTATATATCCTCCTTTGCATGTCACGAAAAGATACTTCTAAATAATGTCTTAACTGAGGAACATTGCAGGTGTTCAATTGCTGTAAATAGCTTTCTAATATGACAAAGATATTATGAAACTTAGTTATATATTATGTTTGCATTTCATACATATTCTGCTTTCACTATGTATTTTAATGTTTATTCATTGTCATATTAAAATTTTGTACACAGCTTTTACAAGAGAAATTCACGTTCGTAAGTTTTAATGTAGAAAAGTATATTATGAGTGTATTAAGTAAGCTTTCGCACTTGGTTGACTGAATTTCTGACTTCTTGCAAGTAAAGTTAAGTAAAATATACCCTGTCGCCGTCAGTTATGAATCAAATCAACTTTCAAATGCGAAAGGTTGTGTAAGAATTTATCAATGTAAGTTTGGTCGTTGACCGGGAATTCCGAGCAGTTATATATAAGAATTGATCAGATAATCTAGCATTGCTGATAATAATAATAATAATAATAATAGCGATTTTTCTCATGTTATTGATTTTCCTTCAAATATCCAGGGGATATTATTTGTAAATAATAAGATATTTGAAAGATCTGATTAAGCAAGTAATGTATATAAGAATCTTATATGCCCAAGTAAGTAACATCTAAATATTTATTACATAATGAACATCATTATCAATGTCAAAATATTTAAGACAGTGTAAAATTGTAAAACTAAATATTGAAGAATATGAGAACACTTTTTTCAGTAAATATATTCATACTTACAAATCGAGAATTTATTGTTTGGCCTGCATCACGTGTTCAAATATAAGCGATGCATAACAATTTAAAAACTTATCAACTTTTTTACGACTATTGACAAAATAATAGAATACGTGCACTGTAAAAAGGTAACATATGTTTATATTTGGTGAATGTTTTCTAAGTCACGGGGTCACAGGTATGAAAACCTTGTCATTAAATATTTAATCCTCTAGCAAGCGGAGACTTTTCATTGGTCTGAAGAGAAAATATTGTTTTTTCTTCCTGAAAAGGAAAAACAATATTATCTGCTCAATATAAATCACATTTACAAGAATATCACAAGAAAAGGTAGAACTGTGTAATATTTGAAGATATGTAAACTTAGATTTGAACTTATTATATATGTCCTCTAGGCATCTTAGGCCACAAATGTTAGATTTTCACTTCTATATAAGTCTACTAATAGGCAGTATAAATTATTATGAACTTTACTGAGATAAGAGTTGATAGAGACTAGGTCTAACAAAGTACTTTCTGGACTACTACTACTAACTACATGCAAATGACTTAATTGAATTGGAATCTTAGCTGATACATATTTATCGAAATTTTGTTTCCATTTAAAAAAATCGATTTACGAGAAGTCCTCCGAAATAATTTGTTTTAAAACAATCTGAAACAGAACATTTTGCAAATACTATGTGCAAGAATGATACAAAACCGACATTTTCCAAGACCATTGCCAAACATATAGTCAATCTATTATCGGGACACTTTGGGATTATGTTAGACTCCTCTGCTATGCTTGGTTGGAAGTTGAGGCTTCGAGGCAGATTTTTCTTAATATACTAGTGCTGCGGCTACTGCAGCTAATTAGCACTACCTTTGATCTACTAGTACTTATACTGTTGTTATTACAACCACTACTGCTACTTCTCTACTGCCATTGGCAATTATTTCTATTATTGCTAATACTACACATCTACTACTTATTCTATTACTACTTGTAAAGGACCTGGAAGAGATCTATCACCTTCTTGAAGCCCCAATCACTGGGAGCCAAATTATGTAAAGTCCCGGGAGAGATCTAAGTGGAAAGCCTCTCAGTCTATGCTGCCAATATTCCGCCACGGCTTCTGGGGTGTGGGATCACCGAACGCTAACACTAAGCTGAAAGGCAAATCTTAATTAGTACTACATGAAGACATACGGAAAGGAAACTTCACAAGAGCGGATGAGTAGTATACGCCGCCTGTCTGAAGGCGTGCAATATAACAAGGATGGAAAAGTTCTCTTGTCCGCCTCTCCGAAGGCGTACAAGAGCAAGGTATACGACCGACCGCCTGTCTGAAGGCGTGAAAACCGTTGTTAGGATGGGTTGAAGGCTCCCTTATGCCTGTCTGAAGGCACTTGAGAACCTGGCAAAGTAGTATACGCCCGTCTGTAGGCGTGAAGAAGCAAGAATACAACTACCGCCTGTCTGAAGACGTTTAGCTGCTTTTGGACGGGTTAATAGCTTTGGTCCGCCTGTCTGAAGGCGTGCCGCAACTAGAGAAAGGTTGTATACCACTGACCACCAGTAGTGATGATTGGCCGCCTGTCTGAAGGCGTGCAACCAAAAAGGAAGGGTACATAGGTATTACAGCCCGCCTGTCTGAAGGCGTTCTGCAGTTGGAGAACAAGGTTTCAAAAGAGAATTAGTAATAAAGATGAATAAAGCGCAATGCGATATGGCAATATTGTAAGCATAAGCTTAGTAAAGAATATTCAAAGAAGTATTTAGATAATAAGGATTTATTTGTGGACTATCTGTCCAAAGAAAGAACACCAAGCAGAGAGCTAGATGTTAACTGACCCGCAGGCCAGAAAGAAGTGATTTCACATCGTTCTGACCCTACTTATATACCTCTGATTCAGTGACGTCACAGCGTCACGTGACATACCTTCAATCTTTATCTTACATACACACACATATATTTATACATTTCAAAGTTTCATTCTTGCTTTCCAGATAATATCGTTTACATATACACACATGTTGAATTTTTTTTATATTTCAAATAAACGCGGAATTAACAATTTTCCAAGTTTATAGCGATATCTTTTAATGTATTATTATTTTTAATTTACTTGTTTAAAAGTTCTTATTATCGAATAAAAATGAATATGTAAATTATTTTCTTGAGTCCATAGCGTCAATATGAATAGCCGAAAGGGTGATTTGATGTAGGGTAATTCAGGGGAAGCAAAAACACTGAATTTACATGTAACGTTAAGGACGTTACATACTACTAAAACTTATTATTCTAGTTCGGCAATGTCTACTATTACTATTATCAACACCAACACTACAACAACTTTTACTTCTTCCAAACGTCTGAAACTCTGAATAGGATTCCACTTATGTTCGCTCATATTTTGAGAAACGCTGAATCATGTTGATAAAATTAACTTGAAACTGTTCTTCGTTTGTCGTTCTCAGAGTATGAGCGAATATGATGTTTTAGTCTCGTTAACGTAAAAATAGGTAGCTATATTAAACTTTTATCACGATTAAAAGTTAATAGATATTATTTATATGTCCATGTCAAATCAGGTTTTGAAAATGTATACATTTTCATGTTATGCCTGAACGTTTATACTATAGTTAGGACCGCGACAAGGTGTCGCGACGACAGGGTGTCACGACAAGTTGTACCGTAATGCTTGACTCACGGCGTCAAGTTGTATCACTTTTATTTTGGTTCGCTGGCGACAAGGTATCACGACGACAATTTGCCCCACATTCCTGAAGAGGTACAACTTGTCGGGGCTGAACCCGACAGGTTATACCACTTTTACTTTGGTTCGCTGCCGACAAGGTGTCACGACGACAAGTTGACCCACAAAATGTGGTATAACTTGTCGTCGTGATACCTTGTCATCGCCCCCTATAGTTTAGTTACCACACAAATGATCACCATTTTAAAATTTTAATATGAACAAAATCTTCACACTAATACATTATTTTATTGCACTACAATTCCGTTGGACTTTGTATGTCCATTCTGACCCCATGCGCAAATATCAGTTTAATCAAGTTTGGCTATCGTAGAGATGGTAACTAACTAAGTCTATGGGTACAGAACTCACAAATTCTTTCCAACAGGAGCAAACGTTTGCCATTGAACTCTATCCTGGTAGAGATCAAGCTAATTTTAGTTTCAAAACCCTATCTTCCTAAGTCCGTTTTAATATAATCCTCCTAATGACGTCTCTTTCCCTTCGGTTTCCCAACCACAGTAGAATATAATAATCACTTCTCCCCCATCCGAGCTAGATGGCCTGCAAACTTAGCCGTCACAATTGCACTCTTTATATAGATATCTAGACTACGTGTCTTTAAAGCCACTCTCAATAATAAGTACTCTTTAAATTTAATGATAGTTTATTTGGTGAGCATGTACAAAAAATTAAGAATTCAGGCTTGTGCTACGCTGGGTAATGAAAATGTTGAAGTAGTTACCATAAACGAGGGAAACCATTTGGAAATATGTATCCTGAAATTAACTTAATGATAGTGATGAGAACACCTTCATATATTTACCCATTATATTTAAAAGAAATGCAATGGTGGTTGAAAATACATTATACATGTTGAAAATTTATACAGAACACACACATACACAGACACACACGCACACACACACATCAAAATACATGAAACATTTTTTTTCTACTTTTTTTTTCTTAAAAAAAATATTTTTTTATATGTTCAAATTTATTAATAATTTTTTCTTGCATTTTTCATAGAATATCTTAAATTAGTGACCATAGAAACGTGAAGGTTAGCTGCTAAAAAGCTAAGATATATGTAATAAACCAGACCAGAATCCACACCGAACGAAGCGAGGTGTGTAAGGGGGGCACGGTGCGTCCGAAGGGAGCTGAGCGGCGTCTTCTGCGGGCAGAGGGGGCCCCACCCCGGTTAGCGATGGGCATACGCCAAAACTGTTAACATTCTTCTCAAACTTGTTTACGGCGGTAGTTTGCTACTACAGAGATTCCCACTTGGAACACCGTCTCATGCGCATTCATTGATCAATCAAAAACGAGACTAGAAAAAACTCGCTACTCGTATAGAAATGATAATATCCTTATGTTTCACAAAAATACATCTACATTAAAACTGATTATAGGAACATATTTCCTGTAATATTATATCACAGAATGACATATTACACGAGGCCCTTCCTATTTAAGAAAATCAAGCGAGATTCAATATAGCGGACTTCAGGATGGCGTCCACACGGAAAAAAATAAAGGGTTACTAGTAACCCAAAAAAAGGTTGATCTAACCGAGTGAGTTGGTAAATATAGAGAGCTTAATAAGTGCAAGGTTACAGCAACCCAGCTGAAAAGGTTAAATCCAGTGGGTTGGTGTAACCCTCCACGTAGGTTGTTTTGAAGGGTTATGGTAACTAACTCCATTCAGTTAGTTTAACCTAGCGATCAGTTGCAGCGATTAACTTACTGGGTTAAGCCAACCGAGTTTCTAAGTTACTTTAACTGTGCTAATAATTTACTGCAAATAAGTAAATCGGTTGGTTTAACCTATTTTCTTGGTCCTACTTGGTAGATGTAACCTTGGAAGGGTTATTGCAACTATGTTCATGGTAGTTGCAGTAACCGAGAAACAAGGTTACGTCTACCACGTGCTTATTAAGACAAGCATGGCTACATGTTCTTACTGGCCGGCACGGAAATGATCACATCTGCGCGCCAACATGACTGTAATTAACAATAATGTTCTCGCACCAAAAATAATAATTCGATATGTACAATTCCATCTCTCAGACCATATTGGATAATTAAGTGTGATAGTTTTTGGTAATTACAGCCACGTTGGCCACATAAATGTGGTCTTCTCGGTGTCATCAGTAAGAATGTGGGGATAAACTTTACTTTATGGCCCGCAGCTTCCGCCAGCTACTGAAGCATAT
>JAGDQP010069419.1:0-10889 GCA_022664845.1 Lepisma saccharinum
AAAATGTTTCAATAAATGGATCAAACCACCGCTATGAGCGTGCAGCCCCCGAGGCGATATGGGAAAAGGTCTGCACAGCATGGGGCGCTGTCCCCAGAAAGTCTGATCACAATAAAGGGGGCGTAACCCTAAAAATTTGAAGTTGGGGCGCACACGGAATTCTGGGGCAGCACACCCAGCGAGGCGAACCTAGTATATATATACACGTATAAAAAGCTGTGAAATCCGAGCAAAACATCAGGTGATGTTCGAGCCTTAGGGTTGGTGGTGGTGGATTTTAGGGCCGCCAGCAGGAAGCAAATTTGCTGTATCATCACAAGTAGGTTACAATAAATATGGCAAAGCTTCCCTATGTTTCAATAAATATCTCATTCCCACGGGTGATGGGTATGGGAAAAAATCTGCAACATGGAAGCACAGTGTCCTGGAGAGTGGTTACGATAAAGGGGCGTAAGTACCCAAAAACTCGAAGTTGGGGGCGCAGCCAGCTACGGGGAGCGAGGACCTAAACGAGGCCGAGTGAGCGAGTATATATATTATACACGTACAAAAAGCTGTGAAATCCGAACAAAAACACCAGAGGTGCAAAAAGTGGAGCCAAGTTCTTTAGCCCTAAAAAGGTGTGAAATGGGAGACGGATGAGCCAAGTTCCTTGGTGACAGCATGTAACAGGAACAAAGGAACTTGGCGCGAGGTGGCAAGGTTCATGATCCTCAAGCTATAAGTGTGGTGGGGATCCTAAAACCCACTACGTCCACCGCCACCAACCCTAAGGCTGTTGCCAGCTCGCGCCAAGTTCCTTTGTTCCTGTTACATGCTGTCACCAAGGAACTTGGCTCATCCGTCTCCCATTTCACACCTTTTTAGGGATTAACTTTTTGCACCTCTGGTGTTTTTGTTCGGATTGAAGTTACGCTATGATTATATAAGATATGTTTACTTATAATGTATATTTTTATTGACCATTAGATGGACTGACCAGCGCTTTACTTACGAAATAACTACATATCAACTGTATATCTGTATACACCATGCTCTACGTTAAATCATCTCGCCCTTTGCATTTAAACGTCCATATTGGTACAAGTACAACTACGTCCAGTACCCACAGGGAGTAGGGTGGCAGTAGGGTACAGGTAATATTATTATTTTCCAATATTTTGTTACTTCTTTGATCTACAACATTTCCTGAGCAGAATTGCAAACCTCTTCTCAGGTTCGGGGGACTCCACCAACCGCCAAACATGTTCATAAATCAAGCTGACATCATGAGCAATGGATGATGGATTTGTACAATACACTAAAGATTGAAATAATTGCGTTTAAGCTTAAGCATAACCAGCTCATGTGAGTAATGGGAGCAGTTCATCTGCCGGTCACATGTAGGATGAAATTCATATAATATTAAATTAACCACGTATCCCAACGACCTCTTCCCCAACTAGATACACAATAAGAGATTATTGCACTAGAACGTGTAGTGGGAAAACTGGAAGTTGGGATGAGGAAGGAAGTTGTTATTAAAAGTATATATCTGTTTGTTAACATAATAAGTTCAATATTGTTCTTAGAGTAATATATAGTTTTACAATAGATCTTTGTTAATCTTATTTTGCAATGTCTATAGCAAGTCATTACAGTTTGGTAATCTTTATCTCTCTTTACCAAATTTTGCTACCCATCAAACCGTGTCGCTCTTGGAGTTGGCACGTCTCGCTCCCCACCTTTCCGCCGGCCTTGGCGAGAGCTGTACTATCAACTATCAAAATGTACGACGAGTGAAATTGCAGTGTCCTCCTAAAATGTTGTCGCAAGAACAATGAAAATATAATGTAGGTAGAAATCCTACCCATTAAACGGCATATAAATGAGATCCCGCAATGAGAACGATAATATAG
Source organism: Lepisma saccharinum (assembly GCA_022664845.1). Classification (NCBI taxonomy): domain Eukaryota; kingdom Metazoa; phylum Arthropoda; class Insecta; order Zygentoma; family Lepismatidae; genus Lepisma; species Lepisma saccharinum. Next base: position 1,899 of record JAGDQP010069419.1, read on the forward strand.
TTAATACCAATTATTACAACATAAATTACTAAAAGCTAAATTCTTTCGTTTACTAGACATAAGATAATAGAATCTTGGTATATACAGTACATCCGACATATTGCAGTATATCTTTAGGATTCTTGTATTTGTTTCCGAATATTCTAAATAGAGCCTTTCTGTCTTTACTCGATACCAATTACTTTTGCTTTTAAACTTCCTTTCATGTTCCACTGAATAACAAATTACGATATCATGTTTTTTTCTCGTTGACAATTTCATCAAAGGAATTAAACAATATAAAAGAGCAAAGAGTACCTTCGAGGACAGAAAGTTATATATCGTTTAGATTACTTGATATTACTTGTAAATAAATATTACATGCAGTTAATACAAGAATTGAGAGCATGTTCATAGAATCTTAAAATTTCGACTTTTATACAAAATACAATCAATACTTTGTCGATGTTAGAAACGCACTATTACTCTAGTTTTATGGGTGTTGAACACTGCCATAGTATCATCAACGAGGCAAAGAAGTTAAAATCGCGCATTCTGTATACCGGAAAATATATATTGGCTTTCTGGAAGCACCAGTTATTTCAAAAGAACGAAACACTATGAAGTTGCGTTCGAGTAATTTCATGATGGAGGAAATTAAGTAAGATGTTTATGGTCTTCAGTATTTTTTAAAATAAATTATGAAGCTTAGGATGAACTTTGTCATTACCATCTTATTAGATTTCACCAAGAACTTATATTATTTCAGTTCTGTAGTATTCCCATATTAATTTATTTTAGCGTAAGGCGGTACGAATATCTTCTTTCATAAACATGCTGAAACCAAATTTAACCCAAGCTTTTGAAGAGAGATTTATTCTCTCAAGCCTGTGTGCATCTAATAAGTGTTGTTCAAAGAAGCATCCAAGAGAAGAAAGAACTCCCACGATATAAAAAAGCAGAATGAAAGAGAGCATAAGAAGAAAAAAGATGGAGCTAAAAGGATGACGAATAAAGGGAAGATGCCTATTTCTTTCAAGTCAGAGTTGTTCCTCCTTTCTCTCCCCCATTCCAGATTCACTCCCTTCTCACCGCTGATTGGTTGTATCTTGGGACGAGGATATTCCTTTCACGCTTCGGTGCAGGACATGATTAGCAATTCCGCTGTAGAACTGTGTCATAGAAAAATTTTTACTTGGCTCATCTTTTTCGATCATTTCGTAACTCGGGCTTCTTTCTTTCTCTTCTCATACTCCCTTTATCTCCAGCTCTTCTCTTGGTTTTCCTTTTGCTTCTTTTTTCTTTCTGTGTTTCTTCTTCTACATCCTGAGCTACCCGTTTAGCTAAAGCTTTCTCTCTCTCCCTCTCTGGCGTACTTAATCAGTAACGAGCAGCTGGATAAAAGTTCTCATTAACTTTACCCGAAGAACACCCCTTGGCGGAGGAAATGTGAATTAATGCAAAGGGACCCGTGACACCTATCACCCCCATTTTATCCCATACAGCAAGAGAAAAAAAAGCATAGGGAAAAGATAAAGAGACTCACCTCATCTCTTGAGGCAAAATCTACATTTCATTTAAGTTACCTAGGATAAAATATGAAGAATGTTTTCGGCTTCCTTTAGAAAATCTTCTAATTGAAATCTCAAATAAACTTTTCAAGAAGTATTTTCTGTAATTACACAACAAATCCAGTAGTAAATAATATTCTGGGGAGATTTTGCTCCAAGTGAACAACGTATAAACGACATTTTCATTAAGGCATATTACATATAATTTGTGTTCACTCTTCAACATGCTTGTTAAACATTTCATACTGTAGAATACGATTGAGAACATAATATACTTGAGCTCAACAAGCCTTTGTGAAAAACCCTGTCAACAATAATTGGAAAATCATAGTTCAGAAATGTGCTTATTTTTTGTAAAATCTAATATTTTTAGCTATGTCTGTGTGCTTTCTTTATAAATTCGCGAAAATAAGCATATATATTAGAGATTGGTTCTCGATACTTTCGATACCTTGATACTACCGATACTTGAAACGTGTTGGTATCAATCCATACCTCAACTAATGAACCCGATACTTTCTCGATACAGTACTTTCATATTTTAAATATTTATCTGAAAGTAATCCCATGGTAGAACGTTAGGTCTATAACTTACATCTTAAAGCTTCTTGAATTTTATGTAAGACCTTTGGGCATCTATGACTCAGGACAGATTTAAATTATAGGAAAGCAATAAACTTACATGTTATTTTTAAATAATGTTTCTTTGTAATACATTAAAGGACATTGTGGAAAAGTATCGAATATCAAATATCGAATATTAAAAATAAGTATTGGTTAGAAATTCTGGTATCAACCCATCTCTATTTGTTGAGATGTAAAATTTTAGAAGTGTAGAAGAAGAAATACATTACGGCTTAAAAAAATATTGAGTGCTGATTGAAAGCATACTTACACATACAAAAAGATTCGAGAAAGAAAAGTGACCGATTTTACCTCCCTCACCCCATCCTTTATTTGCTTTTTCTCACTCGCTTTACGTTATGTTGGAAAAACTAAGCAGTGTAACCAAAATAGGAACAAAAGTTTTCTCTTTCTGAACATAATACTGCAACGAAAAGATTCTTGGGTTTTCAAAAGAAAAAAAATAATTAAAAAAGTTTTTTTTAAAAATAAACACCCTTTTTTAAGATGAACTAAAAAGTAAAAAATAAAAAATAAATTAATCTTATGAATCGGAAAACAAAAGCATGGGTGCTTTTAGATATGATTTTATGATAAGGTAAGCCTTATCCGATTCCTTTCTGATTCATAAGATTAGTTCAATTTATTGTTTTACCTTTTAGTCCATCTTAAAAAGGCGTGTTTTTTAAAAATCCTTTTTTAACTATTTGTATGTATAATAGAGGAATATTAAACTCCCTACGAGATAGGCAGCCCAAATTTCACAAGATAGTTGCGGCGTGCGTGGATTTAAGGACAATTTCGAATTATTTTAATTAATTAATTACAGTTAACTGGATTATTTTGTCGTGTGTCTAATGACTGATTATTGTATTGTCATCTGAAGCAAGTAAGTTTACAAAATTTCAAAGAAATCGGATGATGGGAAGATAGTTTAAAATTAATTGCAAAATTTGTACCAAACAGGCAGACAAGAAAGCAAGTTAATTTGTATCGAAGAGACAGTCAAGAAAACGAGTTAATAAAAACGTGTTAATAAAAACGTTCTAAAATAATTTGAAGGAAGATTCCTGCTTCCATATGTTGAAAATCCTACCGAGAAAAGACAAATTGTTGAGAAGGTTTATTGTCCTTTAGTTCTTCGACGCCTGGAATGGTCTCTGCTCGACCTGAAAGAAGCTCCTTGTCTCAAGTTTCAGGGACAGCGGTTGAATTCATTTTTCATTTAAAATTTTCCTGTTTCTTTGGCTTTGACTACCACTTATGACTATCCATCCTCGTACACACATAGAGATACCAACATACTTTCGTAAAAAAAGAAGACGCACAACTCATACTACAACCAAATGTGCGTGAAGAAAAGGTGGAAAAGAACGGACCCATGGCGGATACAATGCTGATTTATTGAGGTTTGAAACTACAATACAATCCGCTAGCTGATCACCTTTAAAACCACTATATAATTATAATTATTTTCTTAATATTTTGTGCGTATGTCAGTGAGAGATGGAGAGAGAGGGACACAGACAGAGAGAGTAATTTGCCTTTGTGTGCCTCTACTTCATTCCTCATATATCGATTGGTTCTAATGAGCACAATCTTCAATAAGAGAGGCAGTCATAAGTGACAGAAAAAGTGTGACACAAGCCGATTTGATTCCGATGGAGCGGGAGTGCTCGTCTCACTTGACAAAAACTTATAACATCAAGTCATTGAAGAGTATTTTCAGGTGATATTGTTTGTTTTCCTTTATGCTGATATACCCTATTAAGTGTCAAAAAATATTACTTAAACAGTTTCAAATTTTAAAAAGACGACTTCTACTCTTCTGTAAAAACAAAGTAGTAATGAACTGCATATTAAGATCAAATTATACAAAATTATTGTAAGTATATGATACTAAATGATACTACAGTAGAACAGTTAAATGATAGAAATTATAATTTTATATTACTTTTAATTACATATGTATAATTTGCATTGACCCACATGTGACGAGCAAGATTCGGTGATACAACAGCGGAGAGTTTCTGTGGAATCGCGTGGTCAAAAAGTCAGTAAGACTCGGATACCGAAATATCTTAAAACTAGAATCAAAATAATAAATTTCGATATAATATGTAAGAACAGATAATAAGACTAAAGAACAGCTTAAAATGATTCTTATTAGATATAACACTAATGTCGTATTTATTATGACACATAGAAAGAACCTTAACTTACTATTCTTAATTGATTTCTTACTACTATTGCAATTATCTTCAATAATGAAAAGTAACAATTTAAGAACTGATTGGTTTAATCACAACCTTCTGTTTAATAAACAAAATAAAGCACTTTCAATATACTGAAGTTAATGATAATCTGAAAATACTCTGTTACCTTGGAAGAGAGGCAAAGCGTTAATTTTGGATTTCACATGCTCAGATACGTTCGCTCCTTCCAACCTCCCTTTTTCCTCAATCCAGGCGGGAAACATAACCAGTCGAAAAGCAACGGAAAAAGTAGAAAATACAGTAATCTTATAGATGAGTGCCATTTTGTAGCCATTGTTATAGAATCCAGTGGTTCATGGGGAAAAGAAGGCCTCAACTTTATAAAGAAAATAGGTAAGCGTATAACCAGACCAATCACCTTTCTAATTCAAAGAACAGGCATGACAGTTCAAAGAGGCAATGTTACCACAATACACGGAGCCATACTCAAAGGTAAAGAACTGGATTTCCACTGTAATTTTGATTTATTTGTCAGAACATTTGTCACTTTCCATAATTATAAATAGGTAACTGTTAGCGTTGTAACAGATGAAAGTTTCCTGAAGGAGCTGGACCATACATGGAGATGGAAGAGGCAGGAGTTTCTGATGGCCTTCTAGTGGATTTGACTGCAAATGAGAAAGCAGTTCATGCCGACTTTTTCGATGATTTCGAAGATGAATTTGATGATCACGATGTGTAGTGACCGTGATTAATTACAACTTTTAAAGCTGAATAAATAAATAAATGTGGAAAATTATAGAAGTTACATCTCAAAATTGTAATACTGATAATAATTATTTATGGAAAACTTAGCAAATAATCAATAATAATAATAATCGTTTTCGGATTCAATGAATAATACGAATTGTTATTGTAATTTTCTTACACAAAGTCACAATTAAATATTTCCTTTAATATATATTTTGAATATTTGTGTTTCAATTATCCTTTTAATGCACAATAAAACAATAATATATAGATTTCTTATCTGTGCTCATTTTCTACTGATTTTCAATACAATAAAACATTTATTTATTTATTTTTCTGTTCAAATATGTATGCGATTATATGCGGTCTATCACATATGTAGATTAAATGAATTTCACAGTACACCCCTAGCACAATTTCTGTCTCGTGACTACGTGTGCTAGTATTGCTCTTTATTAACTTAGATTTTATGATTTCTTCAAATAATGCTGATTAGATAACCAGATTTCAAATTCTTTTTGAAATATAAAACTGTATCCCTAACAAAACATTCCATAAAGTAATGTTGAAAATTATCACTTTTCTTCCTTTAATCTATATATAATATAAATTGTCTTGTCTCGTGCGCACCTCTATGTGTGATCAAAGACACTCAATAATTCACCAGATAAAAATTATACAGGTATGTTGCAGTATCGTGACATCAACCCGTAAAATTATGCTATTAATATAGAATAATCTTTCATACAATACTTGGTGGCAAACAATCAGTAGGTTTGATGATATGAATCGCTGTGACGCAATGGGATTGCACAAGAATGTAGAAAGAAAATGAAATGAAAGATATTATTCAGGAATGTCTGAAAATAATATAATGTGATATTATTCTGGGATACTAAATTCCTTCTTTCCTGGTCAACATGACGTAATTGTGTCTATCAACATTAGAAAGAACTTCAGAAAAAAATGAAAAGTTCAACTTCGCATACAACAATGCTGACTTTCTTCAAGGTCATGCTTACTCAAGATATTAACAAGAGACAATATTGTTTTGTCGTTAGACTGCGTATTGTTTATGCTCTTATAAGAATGATATAGATTAAAACGTATAGATTTTCTTTTTCAAAATGCTGAACATGCAAATATGTAAAACAAATGGAATATTTATTTCTGTTTTCTCTGTTCGTACAAATGACAAACTGCGCTTTCAAAATAAACAGTTCACTCAAAAGTTATTCAATAAAGAATAAATAGCTTGATTCTTTCCAATAAAATATTTATTATATAAAATTTAATCTCTACTCATCGGTCTGTTGAGATCTTCTACATAACATAAGCAATATTTGTTTCAAACCTGTTTTCCTGCAATCTCACGTATTACAGGTATTTATTCTCCTCTTGACAATTAATAAGGATATCTCTGGAAAATTCTTATATTTCCTTGTGATATCAAAATATTTCCAATACGATGTATGCTTTCACAATATGCCCAAAAATCACTTGATCAAATTAAATCAAATTGTTACACACTATGGGTCACACTTTCCAAATTAGGAAGCTCGACATCTGTGTGATGAAGAACTTCACTTGATTCACTTCACTGAAACATATAAATGACACCTCTACGCACATGTCATTGATTTCTTTACTAAATATTGTGATTCTCGAGGATATTCCTTCAATATCTGAGATTTATTCAGCATGGCAATTCTCCTGCCTGCTCACGAATACGTAAATAGACTCGATCTGATCAAAATTTTGTTGCTAACCCACAATAGCAAAAAATGTCAAGGGCGCTAAGCCACATTTGCGACTAATTACGTCTTAACTATAATTAGTTTATAGTGAATTACTTTTCTTTTGTCACGACAATAGCCTTAAACACATAGCACAGAATATTGCAAGGTTGTCCTATTGGGATCCACAATATGCCTACAATGTCTTAGAATATTTGGGATCAAATAAGGTTATTTCCAGGATATACATTTAGAATATTAAAATTCTAGGCAGGAGTTTCAGCAATATTCTGGGAATATCTCCAAATAATAATTGTTTTCGACATTTTCGTAGAATTTACTTGGGATATTTCCAGGAGTATCGTTAGGTTATAATCTCATTCCAGAGATTCAAGTATTCATAGAATATTCTACACATACACCAAAAATATCCTTGGGATATTCCAATATCCCCCACGGGGATATTCGCAGCATATTCCTAGAATGTATTTGTGCTGTTGGGGGTAGAACAATGCTGAACAAAGTACTAATTACCGGAGGTAAAAAATAAGTACCGCTATAGAGTATCGAGAAATTCTGATATGGACCTATCTCTAATGTATATATCGCTTATTTGCTTTTAATTAAATATGTATCTTTGCATTGTAGAACGATGTCGAAGAAAGTATCGAATATCGTAAGTCAGAAATAAGTACCGGTATCGAGTATCGACAAATTCTGGTATTTGCCCATCTCTAATACATATAATTTGAATTGTCGTCGTCTGGATATTGAACTTTACTCGCTCCATAGTGTCATTGGTGAACGTGAATACCGCATTGGATGCATTACGACGCATCGGGAACAACGAAGGGACCGCTCACTGGTGCTGAATGACCGCGACCGGCGACGTCTAGGCAGACTCGTCCAAGCAAACAAACAAGCAATAGAGCGTTATCTGATAGCAGGAATCAATGCAGAACGTCCTAAGAACGTGTTTCAGAGGTCAGTACAGCGAAATTTGGTCTCCATGGTGTATCGGAGCCGAATATCTACACGTGTTCCGCTACAAATCGCTGCCTATCGGGGGAGGCAACTTACATTGGCTTGGGAACACGTACATTGGGTCTTAGAAGACAGGCAATTTGTAGCATGGTGCGATGAGTCACGTTTCCAATTAACATGCGCGGAGGGTAGGGTCCGGGTGTGTGATGCATACCCCATGACGCCATGTGCCCAAGTTGTCAACAAGGTACCGTGCAAGTTGGTGGTGGCTCCGTTATGGGGTAGGTCGTGATTACCTGACTTAGTTTGGGTCATCTTTATTTGCGAGACCCGCCTTCCACCCCTGTCTCCCTGCATTCTTTGCACAGAATAGGTTGTGTACTTTCTGGAACGTACAGCACAAACAGTTGTTTGCTCTCCCCATTCTGGGACCAGTCAATGGAATTCCGGCACTCCAAAAAGCTCCTATGTTTCTTCAGTTTAGACTTCAAGTGTTGTGTTACGAACTTTTGATCAGGCATCAAAAGTTCTTCTGGTCTTTAGATCATGTTTAGAACATTTGCTTGCCAGGTCCCTACCTACCATATTTCCAGTTTTATTATAAAAAGAAACGTTGATACATAACATTTAGGACAAACACATGGACAACACACGGACTTCACAATGGCAAAACAAACATGAACTTGATTCGGCATCTTCTTCTTTTGCTGCCCCTGCAACGAGATAAGAGAGGAATTTTAGGATCGGATTGATGGTGGGAATGTTGTTTCGCAACTTTCAATACAAAACAAACTCTTGATAACGTATCACGTGATATAGATTCCGAATACGGCCATCTTGGCCAAATTAGCAAATTTCGATTTCCGCATTGAAATCCACGATAATGTAGTCAGCATGACAAGCGAAGCTTGAAATTCAAATCGAACAATGCACAACGTGTCACATGATATAGTTTCCGGCCGTCATATTAGCAGATAATTACATTTCTGACCATAATTTATGAACTTTATGCAGAATGTATCTAATTCCTATATAATCCCATGTTAAAAATTAGCAAATTTTAGAAAATGTTTTCTTATTTAGCGATGATATACACATAAAAGGTCTTCAGATTCGTGTTTGCCATATCGA
>JAGDQP010069420.1:0-10889 GCA_022664845.1 Lepisma saccharinum
TGCGATAACTCAGAATGATTGTGGTTGTAATACTGCTTCATTCTAAGTTTAGGTTAGATTTGTAAAGTGCAAGGATGTGTTGCAATTGCATTATTTTTTTTAGGTCTTGATATTAGTTTATTTTTGAATGCGTTTGGGGAGTCTTTCAATTTTTGATTCCAAGTTTGGAGAAGCATCTGTGCTACTGTGATAGTTTGAATGTGGTTGATTTTGTTTTATTGATGTACAAGGGTGCTACTGAAATGTTGGTGCCAGTGTGGTTTTGGTTCTAGTAGTAAAATTTTGATTCTAGAAAATAGTTGGATATTACAGGTTTTAGTAAGAGGCCTGAATGCCATGTCGAGTGATGATCGTCATTGCTTGTTCTGTTTCGTTAGGGTTTATGCATTAAATTATGGTTTTGGATTTGTTAAAATGCTTATGTGAAAACGTGTCTCGGATTGTTTCAGTGTTGGTAAGCTTTTAATACTGAGCGAGTGATGACCGGTTGGTTTTGAAGCTAAGAGTTGATACTCTTGTACTAGCGAATGCGATTGCAATTCTTTAATAAAATAAAACTTGACCAGATTAAATAAATGAGCTGACCCGAAATTGAAAAGGAGAATACATTTATAAATAAAACTGGAGAAATGGTTTGATGAATCTGAACCGGAGCCTTATAGGTTGGGATTGTTCGATTGAATCAATATAGTGTGATCTTAATTAATATAACACAAATACGAAATATCTATTCTAACGGAATTGATAATTTAATAATCATAGTAAAATTGTTTTTTTCTGGACTTGTAGAATTTTTGCCCCCCACTTCTCTATAAATAAAATTAATCGAATCTTTATTAAGCTATGGGGGATTGTTGATGACCTAAATTGGTTTTTAAAATGAAAACGATTCTTATATTTGTTCCTCGTTTCGATTCTAGAGTTTGTTTTGGTTCGTGAAAAAATTGAAACTTGCTACTTTGGTGTTAAATTACTGTTCTGATTTTTGACGAAGTTTAATGTGGGTATGTATATCTTATGTTTGAGATTGGGTACTATACTCTGATATATTCTAAATTGTAGTTTGTTGTGATTTTTTTAAAAGTTGAAAATTGAAATATTTAATGGACACGGAATTGTTGAATATTTGTAACCAAAGAAAATTATTGAATCTCATTGGCTTATGCCTTACTTATTGCCTTATGCTAATAAAATATCACCAATGAAACCATGTGTTTCCTTTGTGCTTGAAATTAGACTAGTAAGCTTTATGAATCGTCATTAGGGTTTCCATAATTCGGTTAAGGCATCTTGTCAGCCTGTGTGTGTGTGTTTCCTTTTTCTTTTTGTTTCGAGGGTCCGAGATTTCGGTGCGAGGCTGCAAACTTTATCACAAATTTACAATCTCAATACATTTGATTGGAAATTATTAAATATGTTTAATACCGGTTTCATTTAAATAGTGAACAATGCTTAGTATTGGATTTAAACAGCGGGAGAATAGTACTGCCAAGCATTTCTAAAATTGATGAGTGCTATATGAAAAAAATGAGGAGCTTCCAAATAAATGGGAACAATCAATAATAGTTCCCGTTTATTACAAAATGCGATAAATCGACTCTAATTTTCCCCGTAGGATCTCATTACTCGCGTGCATGTTACAAAGTACTGAGTAATATCCTAATAATTCGCATAAGTGCACAGAGACATGAAATAGTTGGATATTACCAATGTGGATTTAGAAGAAATAGATTTACTTTGAATCGGATTTTCACCTTTTGACACATCTTGGAAAAGAAATGGAACTGTTCACCAAGTATCCCCCGATTTTAGATAGCATATGATTCTATCAAAACAGAAAATTTAAAAGGCTTCATGATACGATGTGGAATTTCAAACAGATTTGTTCAACTAGTGATGATGGATCTCAGTGGTCCTATAACCTGAATATGCATGGTATTAAAGGTGTAAAAGTTTCAAGATTCGAAGCGGATTGAAACAAGGTGATTGTAACCACTACTGTTTAACGTTACGTTAGAATACCTGATTCTAAAAATAGAAGATGACTAAAAGGGACTGACATTGAATGGCTTGAATCTAATGTCCGTGCATGCGGATGATGTAGATTTAATAGGTGACGATATCCATACACTACAAAGTAACGCCGAGATTTGAGTAGAAGAGTGCAATGAGATATATCCAGAGGTAAACAGAAAACATAAAGTAAATTATATCAAGCCGACACGCTGGGAACGAATGAAATATATACTTAGAAATTAAGGAGCACATACAAATTGAACAAATTTAAATATTTGGGAGCATATGTAACAAGCAGAAACGAGGTAATTGAAAAAAATAAAATGACACTTAATATCAAACAACGCATGTTTCTATTCTGTCCAGAAGCTCCATATCTCGTGATAAGTATCAAGTAAGTTGAGACTGAAAATATACAGAAAGGTTATATTCCTGGTAATAATTGAAGGGTGTGAGGCAAAAACATGGTAACCCACAAATGTTTATTTTTTGAGTTATTCAGCACCCGATAGAAATGAATCATACCGCGTCGTTTAATGTTGTCCGACTTCAAACTGTGCTCTAGAGATTTCAGCAATATTTACTTCTGGTAAGCCTATTGTAACATTTTGGGATTCATAAGATGGTAACCAACAATTAAGATGGTGGGAAACGAGGAGCAGTATACCAGCTTGCCACTAAAAAGGAAAATAATTTGTAAATTAAACATTTCTTACAGCGATTTCAGTGAAAAGATTTATTCTTGAGTGACTTAGGTAGCGAATACTATGGTATAAATAATAAAACATGGTAACCCACACAACAGCATGAAAAATAGAAATTCGGTATTTGGATTTGGTACAATTATTTTAAGCGTTTATGTATAGCATTATGTAAAAGAAATCAGCTTTCAGCCAATGAAAATGACTTGTGCATCAGTAAAAATCGAATTTCTTAAAAGTCTAACATTCCGGATTACCATGTTCTTGCCTCACACCCTTCAATTTATAGTTGCTAAAGTTGTACTATGACTGTAAAGATGAACATAAAATATTTGTGTTTCAAAATGAAGTCTGGAGAAAGATATACGATCCGAAATATTACTAGACGAGTCGAGAAAGAAGAAGACTGCATGATGAAGCCCTCCAGGGACTGGAACAACTCAGCTGATGTTAAAAATAATGAAATCGCAATGACTAAGGTAGGCTGATCATGTAGGTTAAATTGGGTGAAAACGAAAATTGTAGTCTATCTTGGTTGGAAAGCAAGAGATAAAGGGGTCATCCGGAAGACAAAATGTTCTTCGAAGGGCAATATTAGAAGGGATTTTTGAGAAATAGGTGTCTAGGTTGAAACTTGGCTTAATCGTGCAGGATAGGACGCTACGGCAAACGTTTATTAATGCGGCCATGATTGTCCTACTTCCGTAAGTCATGTAGTAAGTAAATATCTAAGTGAAATTAATATTAAAGAAGGTTCCCATTCAAGAGTTCAATTACCAACCAGTTTTGTCTTTCTGAAGGTGCTCCAGCTACATCAACTGCAGGTGAGGTGATCCATAAAGTGGTGTGTCAACTAAAACCAGTCTTAGAATCTATGGTGTATATTCCAATCTCGCATTTTTGGCTGTTTATCAGATCGATGGTGTTTGATTGCCTGTCGACCCTTATTCTGTGCCATAAATATTTTGCATTTATTCCGTTTTTATTCATTACGTTGATCCATGTTATAGCCTGTGCACAGACTTCTCAACTTCTACCTGCTCGGCCAACCTCCATTCATTACACGTCGTTCATGTTCTTCCAGAGCATTCCATACTACTAAACGAAACGCTTGTGTTCAGCGCATGTAGTTGTAAGTTGCATAAATAAAACATCCAGACCTAAATTGAAAGATTGACAACTTATCTACAAGCGTTTACGTGAACAGGAGATGTCGCAAGGTATCAAGGAAAAATCTATAACTGAAATATACTAGTCTTCCTAATCTAGCTTGTGCGCGCTAATTAATGAATTGTAAAAGTATTCCAGCTACAAAGAGTCTTACATTTAGAAAACAACTCCATAATATCATGAATAATTAAGACAGTTCAAGTCCATTTTCGACACTTCAAGATAAGTATATTTTTTATAATTAAAATGTGTTTACACATAACGAAACTATGTCGTCAGCTTGTAAGTGTATATTAATAAATGTCTAGTAATTTTCGAACTATTTTAACGAGCGTTGTTTTTCAATATCGTTATTGTATTTTTTTTTCAAATCAAGATATTTCCTTTTGTTTATAAGAATATTCCATATAGTTTAGAGTGGTGTGAGTCACAATACAAAACAGGTAAATTTATAGTAACTTAAAATAAGCCAGAGGTAAAAACAACCCTCTTACACAGCTAAATTAAACAAAGTGAAAAGTAAATTTATTTGTATAAAAAGGTAGTGAAATTTATGTTAACAAACAATTATTGCCTCAGAAATGATTCAGTATCATAGTAACAGTCGTGCCGTACGTGATATTTACAAGGCTATCTCAATGAAAGTTTCGCAGATCAGAAATTTGCAAAAGTAGATTCAGAATATTTTTCCTGCTGTTCCTAAAATTTCTCACGGTCTCTTAGCAGAACCAATAGAGATATTTGTCACAGTGCTTCGGAGTATTTTAACACACGGACAGACAAAACATAACAAGTAATTCAGGTGAGAGAGCACAGCTTTCCAATGACATAATGACAAATACGAGAATATTACGTAGGCTATTACGAATAGCAGATTAGTGATCCAATTGTTTTAACTAATAACCAAGAACGTGTTAATCCCACATTACATAATGTGACCAACAACTACAAAGTTAAGAAAACCTATCCTCTTCATATCCAAATATGAAAAACAATCCTTGGACAATGTTACTCATTCCCTTCCATTTCCAATCCCGGGACCCAGAAGTCATATTCTTGAAAATAGCAGGAGAACGAGAAAGCAAAATTTCCGATGAAAGCAAAATAAACCTGAAATCAAATAGTGTAACAAAATTCTTAACTTTGAATCTGGAAGCCAGCTACAAGTGCGAATTCAATCCGTCAATTAATATTCGTTAATCATTTATCAAAAGTGAAATTCATCGGTTTCAGCAATAGTTTAATTTAGTAATCTAAAATAGAACTCGAACTTTTACTTGTGTTGATTGATAGTCATTATAAATGCAAACTTTGTCTACTCAGTGGTCATTCCAAAATTAAAAGAAGAAGACGATACATTCGAACGTAAAGTGACAGTATTTGCCTTTGCACCGGGACAGAAGACAAAAAGAGACATGGACTCTTAAGTAAGCTATTATCTCGGTGAAATAACAGATATACGTAAAGAGCTTATTCAGTTCATGACTCAGGCCACTCTGGTTTCACTTTGAGTAGGAAATACAGTTCCTTATAACATTCCATGTTATTCTTAGAGTCAACAATAATATCCTTTATTATTCAATACTATTCAATTATATCCAATACATTGTAAAACACAGTTTGGCATTATGTTCTTTATCCTGAGCTAAACAGTCTACCTTGGTTAGTAACAAAAGTGTAATTTAGTATGCAAATTCTCCTTAGAGGCCAGAAGTAAACATCGGGGTTTCGTAACAATGTGTAAAACAAGTTTACAAGTTATTGTCATGCTCGAAAGGATGACAGATGTCGACCCCATTCGAGCTACGTCCATAAGCATCGTAATCGTCGTTTACTACGTCCGATGGATAACATATTACAGAGCAATATTCTCAAAATGTATAATTCATTGCATGATTTTCAGTTCTTTGTTCATTCCTCTCCTGAACCCTTCAGAACTGTATAATGTTGTTCTTTCGAAACGTAAATAGTGAAAGATAATACGTCTAAACAATTACACTGCGAAGACAGTAATGAATATTTTTTTTATTTATACAATTTGGTTGATTGAAATACTTCCTAAGAAACATTACGTTCAATGTATTTAATCAATCGATCGATTCTTCTTTACTTGAAGAAATTAAAAGGAAAGTTTATCATGTAAAAACATGATTGTTTCTAAAACTATCAAGGCATTTAATTATTATAGTTTCAATTCTGGATAGTTAGACCATGATTTTGGCCCCCTTAAATTAATATCATACATTCAAAAGAATCTAAACGTGTCTGTCTAAAATAGCACTAAATTGAATCGATATTTTCTTAACACATTTTTGGAATTATCAAAAGTATGTATACAGTTTCCAAATTTTTAATATTAATATTGTAATCAAAATAGTTTTAAGTTTAACATGTATAAATATTTAGCTAGAATGTGTGAGCTAATTATTATTGTCGCTCTTTCCAGAAAAAAATTCCACACCTTGATAATATATCAATTAAACACTGTACTCATACTTATGTATAGTTACTACACAAATAATTATACATATTTAAAAATATATTTGAAACAAACTTTCCTCGTATGTTTGTACTTATCAGTTTTAGGCAGTCCGAATGTATGATTTTGGAAATATTAAGTGTTTGAAAGTAGTTTTGTTGTTTTCTGTTCAGCAACAACAGTGAAATGAATATACTATATACATTCTTAGCATCTATCAACGAAAAGAAAATATTATTTTTCATGTCGGATCGTTCCATGCCATTTCATACAGGTCATATCACCCATAGTATCAGACCTTGATGAAATATGGCATATTCATTCTTAATAGTGTTTCTAATACAAATTCCAACATACAGGTTTCTAGGCAACTAGAAACCAAAGTTACGGCGCTTCGAATTGGGCATGCTTTGTCCTCAATTGCTGTCGCGACAGCCATGTTACGGAGACACACCCATTTGAATTTTACTTTCTTAAGGCATTCTTTATGAATCGTAAAGACAAGATATTTCTAAAGTAAAATACATAAAAGAATCCAAAATTGATAACAAAGTTTTGGTAGGACTACTAGTTTTCTGAGATGGGTTTATGATTGCGAAGAACGCAGTTACTGACATGGTATTCAGTTTGCTACATAAAAGTTAAATATCTGAAACGCAACACCAGACACAATTATGAGACCTGAACCATTGGAAATAGAAGAACATTTTTTTATAGAATTATGTTATAAAACTGCGGGTTCTCGGTCACAACCTCCAAAGCACTTTTCTGTTTTTATCTTATTATATATAATAGTGAGGACATCGGAGTATAATAACATAAATGTCTTACGAGAAAACGAGATGCAAGTATGAGACTTTCATCATTAAAAGGGCCAAACATTGCAATAGAACGATGTATTTTAAATAGTGGGTTCTCACTGGAAAGTTGTAATGGCATTTTTATCAATTATTCCTTCTTATAACAATGAATTTTCAGAACGTTGTCGCTGAGTGGTCCAATTACAAAGTATACTATGAATACTTTAATATTTTATTCTCAGGTCGTAGTACGTCATCAATGAATCTTGTGCGTCGACCTCTGCTGGTTACTAGAAAAAGAGCATCAGAGCTACTCCTAGAGTTTGGACGACAAACGCGCAGTGCCAAACTATTATGAAGCTTTACTACGGTCATTTTCATCAAACCTAGGTAAAACCTATAACAGCCTCCTTATTACGAAGAAAACATGAAAATATAGGTATTTATTTAGAAGTTAAAGTAACATCTCTAATGTGAAAAACGAAAATGGTTTTATATCTTAATTTAATTATAAAACAATAGTGATTACCTGTTTTTTTACTCAAACACATGGCATAACCTTTTACAAATTACAACTGGAAACCTTCTGTTAAACTATCGAACTTGTGTGCCGTTTCTTTAACTAGTAATCAACCATATTAATTATTCAAAACACCATTACATATAATAAATCCACGATATAGTGGTGCTGCCATCTACCAGCCAACGTTTGGAACTACATGATAATTACTACCGAATGTGTGGCAACCCGCTTAACACAAAATAATGTTCCTTTAAACTCTTTCTGTCTTGTAACCGTTTAGAAGCTCGAAACTAAGTAAAAAATCAATACAACAAATACTTAAATAAACCTAATCCAACAGCATTCAATCTGCTATATCACAATAGGTCATACCAAAGTCTATCTGTAAAGTACTTTTTTGTTTCTAATATCATTATTTATATATAATTTCGTTGTATTGGCAATATAACACTGTAAATATCCGAGGACGAACACAGACGCAGCAGATATTGGACTGGCATCATTCAATGGAAATATCAGAAAATTTCCTATATAATCATGTAATACAAACTGTGGGTTTTTGATGATAAATCCATGTATATAATATTGTTTTGTTTTTAAATCATTCTACATAAATTTAGCTACCGTTGTCCTTGCAAAATAACACTACGAATATCTCGGGAGGAACCACAGATGCAAATGTGGGAATTTTCACCATTGCAAAGAGCATAGGATTTCAAATAGAGTGGCATAATTTAAAAAGAGTGGATTCTTGGCAAAAAGGTCCATCTACAATGCAGACTTTGTGTTTGTTTTTACACCATTACAAATAATGGTGTTCATCTAAAAACATAAACCCATCCAATACGGTATCTCAGAAAAAAAAACAGTAGATTTAGATGTGGGACTTACCCCCATTGCAAGGAGCATAGAATTTTGTACAGAGTAGGTAATCAAGCAGGGGGATCCTTGCAAATAATTTTGATTTTGTTTAAACATACGATAGTTATAATTAAAATTTCAATGTTTGATCGGTCCAGATGGTAATAGGTCAATCGGACTAACATGAAACTTTATTTGTATGTGGTTGACGACATGTGGAAGATAAATATTGGATAAACAATGCCAATTAAACCTTTTAATGATTGTTCAAACTTTTTGAACACCTCAGAAGCACTATTTTAACTTATCATACATTTTACAAATTATGTACAGTATGTTACTGTCTGTACCCAACGTTATTCAGACCACATGATATACTCAAAATTTCGTGCATCTATATCCAGAACAGTTTGGAAGAATATTGGCGATGCTTCTGATCTGTGTTAGGGTGGACTATCTCTGATTCGCGACGTTCCCATTTCAATCCCTCCTCGTATCATGTGGAAGCTTATGGTGGATTAACTCCGTGTGTGTGTTCGGCATTTTCCTCCCACTTTCTTCATTCGATTATTTCTCCAACCATCGTTCATTTGATAAAAGCTGAAGTTGCCTAAAACCTTACATAAAATGAAAATTAATATTCAAGCACAGAACAGTGTGCAGCAGAACTTCACTAAGCATTTCCATTCGTGTGTTAGATACCACGGTTATTATAATCATTGCTTCATGTGCTTCGCAAACAAGTCGTCCTCACTTAGCATTACTACGATAATATTGAAACTGCTTTATGGAAAATTGGGATCCACTTCACATCAATTGTCATGTGAAATGGTTCCTTGGAAACGCATGAGATGCAAAATAACTGTCAACTTTTTCCAAATGCTTGGCAACTTCAATCTCCTGATTTCAACCGCAGTGATTTCTAGTTCTGGAGATCTTCGAAGAAAAAGCTCTATCAAGTAAACATTCAAACAAGTCACGATCGAAAAATGAGCATAACAACAGTGGTATCTAACACAAGAATGGAAATACTTAGTTAAGTACTATTGCACACTGTTCTATGCTTGAATGTGAGCTATAATTTTATATAAGGTCTTTGGGCAACTTTAGCAGGCCAAATGGATGAAGATGGGAGAGTTAATCGAACGAAGAAAGTGGGAGGAAAAAGCCGATCAAGCACACGGATAGGTAGTTTGTCGACCACAAGCGTTAACGTGGCACATGCAGGGATTTGAAAGGAGAACGCCACGAATCAGAGATATAACTCTACCACTGAATCACAGCATTCTTGACATGTCCGAAATTGATGAAAAGCATATCCGACGTTCTTTCGAAACATCCCCAGTAGCATAGTGGCTAAAGAAACAGACAACAGATAACAAGGTTCTATGCTCAAATCCAGCTACAGACAAGTCCAAAAAATTTTACTGTACTGCAAGACAAGAGATTAAGACACATATTGCAATAAAGACAAGATGTGAACAATAACACTCATTATAAAACTGCTGCAAAATTATACGAAATTCCCTTTAATAATTTCCGCTTGAAACCTGCTTGCCAGTCTTGTCCAGTCAAGAGAATTTCAACCTTGATTCTTGTAAACTAGACGGTGTGGTGCAAAGTTGTTTAAATCTTCCTGGCCTGGTTTGCTAAGTTAGAGCCAGGTGTCTCACTTGTCAAAAGAAGTTTGATTCACTTGTGTCTGGTGATAACTACTTAATGGGATTGTACGCACTAATTTGAATTAAATTTCTTGTTAGAAATAGATCTTGATAAGTAATATTGCTGCATGAAAATTACTATTACCTTGAGTTAATTCTTTATAATGTGGACCGACTGCCTCCGTATAAAGAAAGATATACCCAAGTTTTAAGGCATAGAAAATAGTAAATATGTTTTCTAATATGGCCCTTTTTCCTGTCAAACTTTTAAATTGACGAAGCATTCTTAAAAGCATGTAGATAAATTAAGTTAGATAACATTAGGTTTAGTTAGGTTAGATTAGGTCGATTGGTTTACATTATCTTGAGGAGGGCCTCAAAACTTAAACAAAAATGTTTCACAGTTTACACAAAGAAACTAACAAACATGAATCCTGTTACATCGTTTTCTAGAAACAAATAGTTCTTTTAAAGAATTCTAGTCATCATGATAATCTATGTTGCTGATGTCCTCAGAGTTGGTTGCTGGCCAGGCAATTCGTTCTTCAAAACGGGAAGTTATTCATCTTATACGTAGATGTCCTGCTGTAATTCTTGCAGTTACATTTTTCTTATAGGAACTTTTAATCAACTTACTAAAATACTATTCAAACTACTTCAAAATACCAAATATAACGT
>JAGDQP010069423.1:0-10888 GCA_022664845.1 Lepisma saccharinum
CAATAAATATATGTACATAGGAAAGATATCAAGAAAATAGTTCCGTTCGCAAATATTGCAGATGTCGTAGCGCGCATGAGTGCTGAGATTGTTGATTCTTTGGCAAGGCACAAACGCCACTTCGGCATCGTATTATGTGTAAGTAATGTTTAAGATAATCGAGAAGTCCTTGTCCGTTTCTTAGATACGAAGAACATGTAAGCGACTGAAATTCATCTTCAGCTTTGTGAGGTGCGTGGAGAACATGCGATGAGTGATTTAATATTTCGGCGATGGCTGCGACTCTTTACTAAAGGACGGGAAAATGTGCATGATCATCCGCGGAAGGGCTGACCGCCTGTGGTGAATGAAGACTTGGTGCCTACAGTTGAAGAAAAATATCACAGAGAGCAAAAGATTTTTGTGTGTTCCTGCACCTGAAATCATTCCTTGCTAGTCGGCTGTTCCACAAGTTTTCATCGCGTACAAAAACTGGTGCTTCGCTATGACCAGTACCTCAGTTGAATTATTGAATTTTTAAGCTCCGGTAGATCAGTGCCTCAACAGTGGTGCAAACTAGTATATGGTTTGTACACATTGATCCATAGAAAATGGCTGGTGGATACACTATCTCAGTTCAATAGCTTGTACAATATGGCAATATCGAACCATTATTCGATTTAAGAATTTCAGTACGTTATGAACTCCACGTATATTAAATCAGTGTTGCCAGATCGTGTAACTTAACAAGAAATTTGCGCCTTTCAATTTTCCAAAAATCTGATTGTATATCATATTCTTGTTTTCTTAATAGCTCATCGGATCTTCCTTTCTGGATAACCCTCGTATTTGGCAGATAGAACTCAGGGCAGAATAAGAAAAAGAGTTACTTTAAGCATGAGTCGAAATCTACTTTGTTTTCAAGATACAAGAGGTTTAACTTGGACCCCAAAGCGGCAGCTTACAATGGTAAATAAAATTAATATTTCTCGATTAATCATAAACCATGCGGCAGAGTAAATTACGTTTTGTGAAGTTTATAGGGCTAATACTAGGGGACGCTAAAACGTGGTGTTTAGTTGACATTGTTGCCAACCTAGATATTATTTTAAATGGTTATTTGGAGGGGAAATTCCCTGGTACATGACTTCGTTAGTATCACATGGAGTGCGGGGAACTTGGTTCCCTCCACTAAAATTCATCATGTTACAAGTGATGACTTGCCCTACGCATTTCCATTTTGCTTGCTTTGCTTCTTTCAAAGTATCTTTGACTCTCGGTGTACTTACAGATCCTTCGCCTAAAGAAACTCTTTGAATGAATGTTCCTTGCCTCTTTCTTTATGAGTATGGCAGCCATATTTCAGATGCATCCGTGTTAACTGGCAGTGTTTCCAATTGCTTAACTGTTTCAAATATTTTAGCTGAGTACGGGAAATTTTCGCGACGCTTTTTCCAAAAGGAAGAGAAATCTCCTCAGTCCTTCTTTCTTGAAGTGCTGTAGGGAAACACACACGTACAGTAAAAGAGAGAGAGATGAGAGGAGAGGGACAATGGAGTGACAAAGAACGGGAATTAACAGCTGGCTAGAAACGTTAAAGCAGCTCTTGCTTTCCCTTTTCTTTGTATTTACTTGAGAAACCATCTTCTGAACTTGTCAAGGGAGTTGTTGATCTGTTTCCCACGTAACTTTATAAGTATATTTCGTCTGGCTTTGTAAGTCATCTTTTCTTCGGAACTGTACCTACAATCAGTCGCTCACAACACAACTTACTCTCATAGAAACCGTAAACAACTGATTTTAAAGCGATATGGGGAATGGAAATATTGTCAGGAGAAATATCTACCCACGCTTTCTATGTGACTGGCTGGTTCATTCAGGGCCAAAGCTCGAGAATGCTTGTGCGGCCTTTACGTGTAGAGGCCAGTAAAATAGATGCACAAAAACACGCGCTAATAAAAGAGAAGCTTTTGCTGATATGCCATGATCATGTAAAATAAGTGAAGAAGTTGGAGAGAAAACAGTAACGTGGAATGGCTAAGCTGGAATACTTGAAAAAAGTGAGCCAATCATGAAGGCGGAAGAGTTGCTAAAGTAGCCGGACAGAATAGTAGACGATGACGAAGCAGCGGACTAGAATATGAAGACGTGGGAGAAAATTATTAAATTTTACCAAAGGCAAAAGAAAAATTTGTGACAAAACTGAGGAGATTAAAAAAATAAAGCTGAAATGAACAACAGGAAGGAATAATAACGTTATGTGCTGTTCACGCCTGTTTTGCGATTGACGGAAAGAATAAAAATATACATGTGCTTTAATCTTGTCCTGTATGTGTTTATTCCGCTCGACTGGTGTGCTAATTCTTTCCGCTATTCTAATACTACATTGATGGTGAGCATAGAGTTCGCAGAGTTTACGTAGGCAATCGTCAGGTACAGTGGATTAGAAACCAATGGTCTAAACCAACAGGAAGGATGCCTTTGTTCTAAACCGAAACGTCAGACTGTGCATTCCACAGGTAATTAGTGTGTTTAATTTTTCTTGTTTTATGAAGAAAAAAAAAATAACACTAGTTAAAGTTGAATGTAACTGGTATAAAGTTGAGATTCCAGTTTATAGTTTGCATGTTTTCTTATTTTGCTAATTTTTAGCTGCTGGGAGAGGAATGTTAGTTTATTTGAAAAAAAAAAAAAAAAAAAAATACAGAATCCGTACTCATGCAATCGGATCAGTCAATATTAGAAGGTAATATGTGCCATTTACTTGTAATGACATGTCCCTCTTTTAAGATTGACCGGTTCAATTGTGTCAGTGATCTTCCTCATTTACGCTCCTCCCCATTGAGATCATCGTTAAGGATGGGCAGGAAAAGAGTATGATCAAAATGGTACGGTTAATGTTACTTATTTTATGCGTGTTGCTAATGACGTACTGAACTTATTGGTATTATTTACAGGAAAGTACTCTGTTTAGCGGTAAGAAGTCACCATTAAAACAACTTTCACCAAGGCATTCAAGAAGTAACACCGATGAACATCAAAGGGACATTCCTTCTTCACAGTCAGAAACACTTCCAAGTTACGGTAAGGTTTTATTATTATTATTAAACAAACTTCAGATTAAAGAATATTAACAAATGATTTCACCACTAAACACCTACGTTTCAGTGTTTCTGGAAGGTTGCTATATGTGAGGTAGAATATTTGTTTCTGAGGCAGATAATACTGAAAGCAACTTCTTTGTTCCAGGTTTTTCTGACGCTTTCAACTCGTAGTATATATTGTATCATGAGTTCAATATTCTCCATACGTAGTATTCGTATGGAGAATATCATAGTTGAATAACTAATAAAAGAGTGAAGAAAGACGTGTCATAGCTTTCAATGTTAATGCGGGAGAAGATTCATTAAGGCAGTAAATTATATAGACTCACGGTTATTCATTCTAATAACGACCAGGAAATGCGTGTTTTTGTTAATTATATTATTTAACTGCTTTCTACAATGAGCCAATATCCGAACTTACAAAGTTTACAATTAGAGAGGGTAGTACCAAAACTAAGCAAGATTTCGAGAAACAAAGATTGACACGCAAAAGAATGATAAGAAGTAATGGAAGATCTTAAAAGCCTAGACCTACTTTTCTTGTTAACTTAAAAAAAAAACACAGCATGACTTTTTGTTTCAAGTAAAGTTTTGTTGTTTTTCAATTTTATTTTCTGTATCGTTTTGTTCTTAGAATGTACAAGGTGTGGTCAGGTGAAAAAGGTGACAAGCGTCGCTGACGTCAAGCAGATATCCCAGTTAGAAATAATTGTCGTCAACCTCTCGGTGGTGTTTTCTTCTCATATGGCTTGTACTGTGAGTGCAACCAATCTTTCACACTATTTTTGATCTGTGAGCCCAGTCAAAACCCGTTTCTTGTGGGGTCCAAACAAATGATAGGCTCAGAGCTCCAAGCTATACGGTGGAATGTCCAGTACCTTCCAGTGGAATTTGTTAAGAGAAGCTGGTGTTTCACTAGACACATGTGGACATCAGCACAACGCGAAAGTTTAACAATCGAAGACGTTTGATCGTTTTTTGTAGTATCCGAAGACCTCCGTCGTTCATGCTACTTTGAATTTCTTTTGGCGGGGTGGATGTCTCTGCCTTTTTCCTGTCTTAATCTTTCATGTCAAAATGTTTCCGTTGCTGACACTAAGTACAAGTTCCATAGACTGTATGGAATACAATTTAACGCTTACCGAAGTCCGTCCATCGCGGCTTGAATCACAGATGCCTAAAGTCCATAAATAAATAAACGTTTCTCTGTCTGTCCAACGAGTTCTGAAGTGACCACTGTATTTGCTTGATCATGGCAGCAACTCGCTGGAACTACATTACTTTTTTTAACGCAATGTTCATAAACGATAACCATTCTACGAGGATTATTTAATAAAGAATAAAAATGAATTTCTGATTCACCGAAGGCACTGGAAAGGGTTTTGGAAGTAGTCCTATCGAGTTAAATTCGCTTGTACCTTTGACATGGTCTTCAGGATTGCTTGCGCCTTCTTCATGGTTACCATACACGGGCCAGAGCGTTTTCCTCTTTATTCCAGTTCTAGGTCAGAAAACTAAACTGTGTGGTGCGACACCCCCTAAGGGCCTGTCAGACTGTTGTAGTAGGTTCAAGTAGTGGCCTTCGTAGTCGTGTGTCTGATTTTCCTGACCACAGTCCGCTGCTTCTTTTATTCAAGTAGCTCCCCAATTGTCCTCACGATACTGGGTCAGTACCGAAATTTTGAGCCCCACCAGAAATCGAACCACGGACTGCTCGTTCTGAAGTCGAGAGCGCTACCGACAAGGTCGCCCAGGAAGCTCCCAGTTCCAGGTAAAGGAACAAATAAAAGTCGCTCAGGTGTAAAGAACCTCGGGACCCACCTTGCACAGACACGTGTTATGTGCAGGAGCTCGTGGAGAATAGTGAAGGCAGAGATATGTAACATCTCTAACAGGTAGTCAGCAATTATTCGGCAATCCTGATGAACAATAGGGATAGCTGTGTTAAACGTTGCCTCGTTCAGAGTTGTGGCCGGAGCGTCCGCACACCCCTTTGTATTTTCGTTAATGACCTTCTTTAAACTCTTTGAGCCAGCGAAATGCGCTTGATTCCGGCAGAGCGTCTTGTCCGTAAGCCTGCTACAACAATTGCTATGCTCCCGTGACTGATTTCTTCAGATGGACACAAAATTTCAAGGCTGCATACTGTTCATCCCGTAGCGAAAACTGCAGTCTGGAGTCAATAGTCGTCATCTGCTAGGTCAATCGCCCATTGTTGCCAGGTTCCGATTTCAAGTTTCCACAGAAGTTCATCCACATATAATACTTGTCGCGAATAATATCCTTACCTGCCGCAAGCCATTTCATAATGAGTGATAAATTAATTCCTGTTTTAGGTCTCGTACGATGAATCTCGATCGCTAAAGTACCGTCTGCAGTGAAGAAATGTTACCCCGCACGTTGCCATTGTTCCATTTAACAACATCAGTGACTGTACTTCAATCAAGGCCCCAATGCAAGCACACAAGACTGCCACATCCACATCATGCTCATGTAACATCGCATCATTGTTTGAGGCTAAACTCCTAAATCGGGGGTATTTTCGCCCTCCGGGGAGGAGGATGAATAGATTCCATCGTTATTTTTAGTCCATTCGAACTTCTTGGGGAGGTATTTTTCGTCTTCTGAATCACTATCCTAAACAAACACTGAATAAGACCAACAGGCTTTTTCCTATTCCGAGCTTTTACCTTTTTTTTTTTCTAATAACTATCTTGTTTGAAGCTATATTGAACAATGTAAGAATACAATGTTAGTAATGATACGTGTGGGGATAGTTATTAGTAAATACATTGCAACGTTGTCATTGTCATTGTCATTTATTGTATACACTTAATGCAGTGCAATATAATCGAGTCAGACTGAAGCAAAGAGCAAATGTCATGCACAGCTAATTCCGGTCCGAATGGGACATGCCTACACCTGGAACGAAATATTCGTGGTATCAATAGACATACACATTTACGTTACTCTCCTACTCGTTACGTTGTGTGTTACTACACTTAAAATGATGTCACTTTCCCCACCCCTACACTCACCATTTTATATTTTCGGTATTTTGTTCGAATATTACCTTAATTGTGTACGAATTAGTTCTTAGGAAGAAGTTTATTGTTTAAATTCACAGAACAGTAGGAAAGTTTATTTTAACAGGGAGAGGGAAAGTTCTCCAAAAAATTTCATAGTCTGCGAATATTAGGAGTCAGTGCTTATAATGTGAGTGGCATGTTGTGTTTTATTTATCTGTCTTTTGTCGTTCCCACGGTTTCGCAAACTTCTTTGAACCTTTTCAGCTTGCAAAGCTGAAATTTCTTATTTAACTGTACGCGGCGGGTGTTCCACATGCTTAATGATTAAGGATGGTGCCATCAGATTGTCACTGGAAAGATGGTATATATGTTCTAACTAGGAACAGCGGTTACTGTTTTACAAGTCATGCCATATCGTTATTGTTGTTGTTATTTTCGGTTCCATATCACAGAAATAACACGTACGGTATTTCGTTAAAGAAGTAAACACCGAAATATTGTACCGTTATTTTTCGGTTACGATTGTTATCCATACATTATACTTAATTTTCAACGCTTCAATAGATTGCGATGGCTCAGCGTTAAAGTGCTCGCTTCCAAGCGGTGCTCAATCCTGGATTACTCCATCCTGACTTAGCCAGTCACTTCAGACAGATACTAAATGGCACCTCATTTTCTAGGGAAAGACTACTAAAATTAAACTCATAGCGTCAATAAACCGGAAACTTCTATTTTTATAAACTATTCCTGTTTCTGGTTTAAGTACTCGCGGCGGCGTCCATCCTGAGTGTAGTTTTTCTTAGTCTCTTCAGCCAAATACCGAAGTGGTGCCTTGAAAAAACACAGTTTCGCTTTCCATCTCCAACAGAATAAGATTTAAGGGCGGTGGCTGAAATGTGAGATGCTGTAAAGCGCAAAAGAATGTTAAAAGGAGCGTTACGGGAAATAATTGATTCAGCAAATTTCTTCCTTCAACCACGCAGTAATTGAAGTATAATATTTGTTTTGCTTTTTCTAGGAAAGTGTAGATTTCGTAGAAAGATATGTGTAAGTAAAGAAAAATATTTTAGAAGCAGTAAATTAAGACTAGAATAAATTATGTTAGGTGTCGCACCAGTTGCATAAAGAAAAAAAAAAACAGATTAGATGTCCGTATGTTTCTGTATATTTTTTTATTATTATTTGTTGCACGAAATTGCAGTGCTGCTCGTTCAAATTGAAGTGTAGATAGTTAAGGGTTTCAGAGAAGGAAATTCACGCCTTGTCTATTCTTGGTAGCTGTGTTTTACGAGAGTTCTATCTGTGCCGATTTTTTATTCTCATTTTTGTTCATTATTTAAGGAGCTTCATTGCTATGGATTTTGATATTGACAACAATCAAACTGTTTCAGCAACGAACGAAAAAGAAAATTTAAAAAAATTGCTCGGATAGAACTCTTGAAATAGTTTGAATCTGAAAGTTTGAACTCTGTAGGCTTAATTTTGTAGGAACAGTTTCGTTCAACGAAAAAACACACTAGAGACATACAGAAGTAGTGCTGCCATCTAGCGTTAGATGTTGTTGCTTCACACGAACCTTAAAAATAACAGCAGATGAAAACAACCAGTAACAGCCACAGGTGAACGTACCAACCGAGCGAGTCTTAATGCGATGGGTTGTTCTCTCAGCTCTGATGTTTATGTACATATTTTTAGGACTGAAGGTAAGGACAGACATACAAAAGTTCGGGGGCTTGTTGTGTACACACTATGAAAATATTTACACACGTATATATACCCAAATATCCTCAAATCCACTTCAGCAATCAAAGTACAAACAGTACAGGTTATATGTTGTAAGTCATGCAGTGTTGCCAACTCAATATAGAATTATTTTTAAGCATTGTCGTCACTTATTTATCCCAAACTTTGCTACACTGTTTGGATGTAACCATGTTTGACTGTTAGGATTTATTCTAGAAAAACTGGCGTAGTGGCATTTGAAAAAAAAATGTTGCATTGGCAACACTGGATAGCGTGTATTATCTATATCATGACTGGAGAGTGTTATCTTAAATCTTTAAATAAATTCGAAGGTATTTGGATATAAGTGTAGATGTTACTAGACTCTTCACATACAAAGACCCGAACTTCTCTTGGTTTTCATGGCTATTGTTGGCGTATAAGTATTAAATCAAAAGCTATATCAGAGGAGATGGATCGAACTGCGTTCTGAAATCTTGTGTTTGAATTTCTTGTGTACATACAGGACCACCCATACATACACTCCTTCGAAAATGAAAGGGATAAGTTTTTTTACTAAAAATAACGAAAGTTCAGATAACTAAAACGGGCATGCTTGATCGAATTGTGATATTTGCAACTTTCAGAGATAACGGGAAGGGATCTATCTAGACCGGAAGTTGTCTTTTTTAAAGGAACATGATAGTTTTTAAACCAAATTCTGATTCTACGTAAAAAAAAAAAAAAAATTGGCTGCAACCTTTACATAACAAATGCCTTGAAATGATTGTGAAAACGTGTCGAAAAGATAAAATATAAATGCCCACTCGTACACTCGTTTTGAAATGAAAGCAAGTACTTTTATTAAAAATAACAAAGGTTTTAAGTTATTGAATCGAGTATGCTCATGGCGATATTTACAACGTCCGGCGCTGAACAGAAGTGACCTGTGGAAGCTGGATTTTTTGAATTTAACATGCCAACTTTTAGATCAGATTCTGACTCTAGAATTTAAAAAAAATTAAGAAACTTCTGTCTGAGATATTTTTACAGTTTCTTCATTGCTTTGAAAATGACTTTGAAAGTGTGTCGACTGTAAACGCTCGCAGACCACCCTTTCAAAATCATTTCAAATGTGCTGCAAAATTGTTTAAGGTAAAAGTTTCTTAATTTTTAACGTAGAATTAGAATGTGATATAAAAATTAATATATTCTATTTAAGAAATGCAACTTTCGGTCTGGATAAGTCACTTCCGCTCTATAACGGAAGTTGGAAGTGCAATGTGGGGAAATAGATACTCCATTTCAGACCAGAAGTCTATATTACAATGTTTCACCGAACTAAAGGAAAGTTCAGATTACTACTTTTGTTTTACGACGTTGGTTACGAAAACAGGGGTAGACAATACCTCCAAGTTGGTTTTGATGTTTGAGATTGCACCTTGAATTACCTACAGATGTTTGTTGAATACGTACAAACCGGTAAGACATGTTGGTTGTCTTATTTAAGTATGTGTGGTACATTTTTGATGAAGTAAAAGGCTGTTTGGATGACGTAGCCTATGAGAATACTTGCTTGTACATATCCGGAAACTGCTGCTGTTAACTCCGGGTTGGAGTTACTGGTCTTCCACCAGGCGCCTCCCCAGGTGGCGGATAGGGGGAATGCCGACCAGATATGGTGGGTACCGGAAATATTCCGGGGCGGACCAAAACCAGTACTGCTGCCTTGCAGTTAGTAGAGGGATCTACAAAGGCTAGGGGAAGATAACCCCGAACAAAAATATCATGGTGAGGGGAAGCAGCATCACCATTACCACTCTGAGGCTGAAGATGAATGACATCGGCAAGGCTCAGAGATGGACAGAGGGCGACATCTTGAATGTCTACCTTTACTGCGAGGTCGTAGAGCTGACAACTCTACACCGTTAAAACATGTCAAGAAATAGTAACAGATGGTTCATGGATTCTCCTGGGGTAAAATATTCCGGAGGTAAACTAGTCCCTCATTCGGATCTCCGGGCTGGGACTGCTTCAGGGGGCTCTATGAACAGGATTAAGAAAGACCTTAGAATAGGAACGTGGAACGTACGAACATTATACCAAACGGGCGCTCTTCAGGTGGCGGTACGCGAGACCGAAAAGTACGAGCTAGACATACTAGCGATACAAGAAGTTCGATGGGAGGGTCAAGATAGCATCCCACAGGGCAAGTACACTTTCTACTACGGGGGAACACAGTCTCACGATTTCGGAACAGGGTTCCTCATTAAGAATAGTATCCTTCAGGCGGTTCAGAATATAGAGTTCATAAACGAAAGACTATCGTACGTTACGATACGTACTCGATGGGGCAACACGGTTTTATTAAACGTCTATGCTCCGACCGAGGTGGCTACTGATAACGACAAAGATATATTCTACGATGAGCTAGAAAGATTGTTTGACCGATTACCGAAGTATAATTCGAAAATTGTGTTGGGTGATTTCAATGCAAAGGTAGGGAGGGAAGAAAAATATAGACCTACTATAGGCAAATACAGTCTTCACGAAAAGACCAACAACAATGGAGAAAGACTGATAACTTTCGCGATTTCGAAAAACTTACTGGTAAAGAGCACGTACTTTGAACACAAAGACATACACAAATACACATGGGTATCTCCGGACGGCAAAACTCTCAACCAGATCGATCACGTATTAGTAGACAGACGAAGACACACCAACATAATGGACGTTAGGTCATACAGAGGAGCTGAAGGTGACACCGACCATCAATTAGTGATCACAAAAGTAAGGGAAAAGTTATGCATCGCGAACAGAGAAAGCAAGGGATCAAAACAACTGAAATTCGAAGTGAAACTATTAAATAATCCGAGCATAAGAGCAGATTACCAACTCGAACTCTCAAATAGGTTCGAAATCCTAGCCGACTCGAGTAATAATAATGATGATAATAATGAAATTGATGTAAGTAAGATGTGGGAGGCAATTCGGGAAACAATTAAGAGCGCAGCGAAGGAACGCGTAGGTGAAAAGAAACAACAGAAAAAC
>JAGDQP010069424.1:0-10888 GCA_022664845.1 Lepisma saccharinum
TGATTGTTTTTATGGTCGGAAAGAAAGAAACCAATGCCAAGATGACTTGGATAAGTAGTATTTGCCCCATGTATTCAGCCGGATTTGTATTAAGCATCGTTCACCATATACCTCGACTCTCTGCATAAGCACTCTGTCTCAAATCCAATCACGAGCTTAGTTCGGATCCTACTTTAGTGGTTCCCGTCCTTAAAATTTACGTACTCGATAAGGACGAAAATCAAAGATTATTCATTCAAGTATGACTGTGGTAATACCAATGCTTCGAAAATCCGTAATGAGAAAGAAAATTTCTTTCAAGTAAAATTTTTGCCGCGACCGTAGCAGTCAGATGCCCTATCAGTATGATTGTTCCTGTTAAGACTATCTGTACGAAATATACTAGCTCTATATAATCAACTGCATACAATTAGATTATATCATCTTAGATTGAGTTAAAGTGTTATGTCTACCTAGAAGCAACATGAATGTAATTAGAATCAAACTTCGTATTCATTAAGTTGTTTATTAAAATAAGCTGATATGGTAATATACTTAATGCAACCAACACTATATTGTCGTAACAGTTTCAGCTATCTTGCAGTGCCTTCTTCAGATTGAAACTAACAAACTCGACACAACTGAATGTAAATAATAAACGGTGCGAGTTTTAACGTCTATGCACATCAAACTTTTATGTTAGTTTAAGAAGTTAATCTACCGAGGTTTTCAAATAACTACACAAAATCACTTAGCAAGAATCAATCCGCTATCCACGTACATGTCGCAAGTAGGGTGATTTTGGGAACGAAGTTTTCTATCCTCTACAATCATTTTATTTCAGAGAAAAATTCTCTGTGTCATTAAATATCGTTTCCTGCAATCCAGCACTCAAGAAAATGTGTACAGCGATAAATATTTTACTATTAGGGTCTATTTTTAATTTCTATTTAGTTACCAGGTTGAACAATACACTTTCGTACAACATTTTAATTCGCTGCCCGCGGAAAGCTTAAAATGCATGTGCTATATGAGGAGAAACGTGTCTTCTATGAAAGCGTTTGACCAACTTGTCACAGCAAGAAAAGCTCTTTAAAGTCATTGAATATAACAAAGACGGCCGTGAGCACGAGTCACGTGCCAAGCTACTGAACCAAGATATATTGAGAACTGTCTTCCTCAGTCCCTGCTCGAATCTCTCAGTCATCTCTGGCCAAGATTTCTGTCGTCTGCTGCTACTTTACGTCACTATAGAGTACAAGGGGAACAAAAGCAACCAGCCATTTTGGAGCTAATAGAAGCGTTTACAGTACTTTTGAATGTTGTACAATATAGCACGTTTTGCATATTTTATTTTTTCATTTGTAACATTATAACTTGTATGTTACATACGGGAATAGATAGCTTATATTTTGATAATGTAAGTCAAAATCAAATCAAAGCTCATTAGCAGTGAATACAAAAGTAATTAAATTTATTTATTAAAAAATGGATAGACACTGTCTACCCTGTCCATCCCGAGAATTCGCTACTGCGACTAACCTATGTGAATTACAAGTTTAGGAATACTTTAACAAATCCAATACAAACATGCTTGATTCACAAAAAAAAGTATACGTAATTTACTAATGCTTGATTATAAGGTTGCTAAGATTTATAATGTCAATACGGGAAGATCATGACAGTTAACTCAAGGAAATTTCATCATTCTGATAGTTATGTTATCCTCGCAACACCAAGAGACAAGAAAATAAAGAAAAAAAATTAAGGTTATCCTTAGAAAAACACAATCGAATTTTAAGTACATAAATTATGATAATTAACAAATTGCTACGTATTTTAATTTGCATATACTATTGATTTTATTTATATTGTTTTTGTTTTTTTTTCCTTTAAATTAACACCCATAATATTTTACTTCACTTTTAGCATCCCAGTAATGCTGCATCTTTCTTAATCAAGTCATCAGATTCCTGGCAACTATGAACAAATTTATGTAAAACTGGAATTTCTGATTATCATAATTGTTGAACGTTTATTCCCATTATCTCTCCATTTGATTTTAAGAACTGATAAAACTTCCAACAAATGCGTTTGAACCAGGAATATTTAGAACAAAGATAGCAACATTGGTACAGCATCTAAATTAACTTTAGCAAGAAAGAAAATCATCCATTTTGAGTTCACATCATTGCCTTGATTACTGGATCTACCATCATCTTATAAAATAACTGTTCTTTTAACACACACATCTCTAAATGAAGGTTTCTCAACTAAGAGTGACAACGATCAAGAAATGCAAACTGATGCTGCATAAAATGTCATGATAAAAGCGAATATGTTTCTATTTATTTTGTTTTATTTTATTTTTTATTTCTTTTGTATTTTTCCTAAGAAATGTGTTTTGTTTATTTACTCTTATTTTATATACGGACGCACGTACTGAGTTCTGATGTTCATAATTTATTATTTTTGTTTCGTTCTTATGACATTTGTCACTCGTTTTTTGTCGGTTAATGTTAACTGATTTCAGTCAAATTTGAAGAAAAATCTTTTCAAACAGTTCGTTTATGATCAGGATGGTGATTTTGTAGCATTACAAGAAGTAGTGTTCGAAGACTTCCAGTTTGTTTTGGGATATAAAAATTACGTTATTATTGGAACAAGCTATTAGGTACTGCCTTTTTAGTGAAAGAAGGCATAGAAATTAAAGATGTTAAAATGTTATTGAATGGAAGGGGTACTGAATTATACTGGAATAACAGTGTTGTCATAAATATGTACGGATATAGTGGCCATCAGGAGCGGGCTAGTCGTGAAAACTTATACAATGAAGAAATTATACACTTATTTATAATAATGACGTATATTTACTAGGTGACATCAACTGTGTACTTAGAGCACAAGATTGACAAGGTACGTCATCATATAGTAATGCCTTTAGCTCATTAGTTCAAAATCACAATCTTATTGATTGTGCTATTTATACGAAAAAAGATAATATTTTCATTTATGTTTGTGAAAACTCTGCAAGTAGAATTGATGTAAGTTTTGTAAGCAAAAGTTTATGATCATGTATTCGAAACTAAGTCTACATATTGTTCCTTTTAGTGACCATTTTGCGATTTTACTAGAGATAGCAGTTGGAATACCCTGTATTAATTATGGTAAGTCTTTTTGGAAAGTAGATACCCAAATTCTAGCGAACGAGAACTTCCTACTGAATTTTACTGAAGAGTGGACAAATTGGCCCAAATAGAAATATCGTTTTGACTCAACCGTGTCAAGGTGGATGTCTTTAGTGAAAAAGAAAATTAAGTGGTTTTGCATACATCAATCTAAAGAACTACTTGAAAACGAGAAAAGTATGATGCATCTTTACATGAGGTGTCTCAGAGAGACATGTGGGCTACAGTCTGGATCTCAAATCTCCTATTCGCATGTGAAATATTACAAAGCAAAAATCCTGCAATTGCAACGTCACGAAAACGATAAATTGAAACTACAATTCAATCAAGAAGATGTGTTTCCTAACGAAATACTCACTTTATATCACGTTATTAAATCTAATTAAAAACGTCATAAACAACTCATATCAAAGATTGTTACCGAAAATGGCATTGAAGTAAAGAGTCAGACCGAAATTGCATCCCTCATGTTTAATAAATATCGGACGTTATATAGTGAAGACAAATTCCTTGATATATGGCCAATGCCGGTTCCTTTCCAAATAAGGTGTCTCAACTGGATAATAATATAATAATTAAACTATACAGTGTTGATGAAGTTTGGCAAGCTGTTACCAACTTAAAAAGGAATAAAATGTCAGGTGAAGATGTTATAATGGCGGAAGTTTACGTAAAACTTTTCCCCATTATAAAAAATGAACTTACGATGATCGTCAATGAAATTCTAATCACTAATACTTGGAGTTCTACTTTTTCTAATGGAACAATCATCTTAATTGCAAACAATAATTATTCAAAAAATGTTGGGGATTACCTACCCCTTACTATGTTAAATGTAGACTATAAGATCGCTGCTAAATGCTTAACAAATAGTTTAAAGCTTATTATCCCGTCTGTATTACATCCATATCAAGCATGAATGAAAGAGGAATATAAAATGCTGGATCTATTAATGGACTTACGAGATGCTATTGCATATACAAAATTTACCCAAGAAACTAGAGGACTGTTGTGTCTTGATTTTGAAGAGTACTTTCGATCTCGTCAACCACAATTATTTATACAATATTATGAGAACAATTGGACTTGCAAATTCTGTTATTCAACAAGTTCAAGCACTGTACACATCATCGAAATCCCGATTGCAAGTAAACGGACATTTCACTTCGTACTTTGAAGTAAAAAAATCTGTCCGACAGGGATGCCCTCTGTCCATGCTGCTGTTTAATATCTATCTCATGCCTCTACTATATAAACTAGAAGATACAGTGCAAGGAATTCAATTTTCTGATTCCCCTTTACGTGTTTGTGCCTTCGCAGATGATGTAACTGTCCTGGTGAAGAATGAAGATGAGAAACAAAATGTCTTGGAAATCATAAAATCGCATGGTGCAATGAATGGTGCTCGATTATATATGGAAAAAACTAAGCTACTCAAACTTGGTGTATGGGATAACCAACATTCTAATTTACTAATCAAATGTGAAAATCTGATGAAAATATTAGGATTAGCATTTTGTCAGAATATATCTGACATGATTACAAAAAAAAATGGAACAAGATTACTCAATTAGTTCAAGTTACATGCCATCAGTGGAACTCAAGAACTCTCTGTTTGCAAGAAAAAGTTTGGATTGCAAGTACTTACATGCCAGCACGAGTTTGGTACATTGGTCAATTATTACCTTTATCACCAGAAAATGGAAGACAGATGCAATCAGCGTTCTACTGGTTTATCTGGAAAGGCCATATATTTAAAACTCCTATGTATGTTCTAACACAACCTTGAGAAAGTGGGGATCTAGAATTAATTGATATTAAGAAGAAATGTCCATCCTTATACTTCATCAAATGGTTTCATAAGCTTCATGTTGATACTGACAGTTTTGTGAAAAGCTGGGGCTACACTGGATAATTCAAACAGGTTTTGTATCTTCCTTGAATCTACAAATATTGCCAAAGATTTATTATACCTATGTAACAATATTTTAGAAAGCAGTTACATAAAGTATGACCTAGGTGCAACTATCCGTTCGCAAGTTAAAAGTGTATACAAAAGTACTCAGTCCCAACAAAAGGTAATTGGTAAACAAGAGGCATCTCAGCCTCAATTTCATTGTAAACAAATCTGGACAAATATACATAATCCTGTTTTAAATGTGACACAACGATCAAATTGATTTTAAGTTGTTCATAATTTGATACCAACCAAAAGTAAATTAACTAAAATTAAACTCAATGCCGATCCAAATTGTGAAATTTGTACACAACCTGATACTGTTCAACACCGTTTACGTACATGTACAACAGTACTGCGAATCTGACAATTTGTTGGAAACATACTGAGAATTATATGTCACTGTAATTTGCAATCCTTTCCATTAACAATGTTTCTGTTTCCAGATTTCAATTATTTTCCAATGAGAAAGCAAAATACTGTAATCTGGTTGTGTGGTGTCACTATTGAATATATCTTTGCTATGAACAAATCAGTACTTTTCGAAATCCTGAATTACATTCACAACATTGTTCGGGATTTCGCTTCTTTGTTGTTTCATTAGGCGCTATGTTCAAACATCTTTTGTTAAAGACTAGTCGTTTTGTCTTTCGTTTGTTTATGTCGTTACGTCTTTGTTTCGGAGACTTCTAGATGTCAACAGTTCTGTTGTTAAGTGATGTTTACGTACCGATCGGTACATGGAACTCTCTGTACTTCTTATCTTTCGAATACACATGTCTATGGTTCAAGTGTTAATAATTTGCTGGTGTCTAAACTGTTCGACCACGTTTAAGAGTAACCAGTCTTTCAATAAATATATGTTAAGTTTTACACATTAAAAGCACAGCAATCTCGACAACAAAGCATTGCACCTTACAGGACTACAATACCACAAGATGAAAGAAAGATGAAAAATTTCGCCTGACATTGTAAAAATGAATTTTGGTAACTTTATTGATGTATTTGATGAAAAGATATAACTATTTGTAAAAATTTATCAGTGAATACTAAAAGTTGTTTTAATCTGTTTCTTTGCTAAACTAACAAGTAATGATTAACAGTTAAAATGTCAGATAAAATATGTATCATTATTGGTGAATAAAGCCTTAAAAAAGTGTTAGAGAGTGTGGCTTCTAATCGTGAGGTCCTTGGTTCGAACCCCGTTCTGGAAAATATATTTTTATGTAATAATATATTCCTCAAAGCAAGAATAATTAGATAAAATAATAATAGTCATTTTATATGTTAATCATACAAGCATTTCAGGACATAGGTAATTATTATGTTTAAAATATAATATCAGAGGAGTGGTGGGTGTTGACAGAACGTCGGTATATCTGAACGTTAAATACAAATAAATTAAATCGTCTAATAATATATAAGTGTGTGTAGTGTATTTGTGTGCAGCTATTTGTCATACAGAATATATATCTAAATATTCTCAATAGAGCATGGGATTTACGTACTTCCCTAATATGAGACATTTGCATACGGCGTTTATTTCATTCACTGCTAAAGTTGTGTATTATTATATATGCACTTTATTCGTCTTATGGTTGATCACAGCTATGCAGACTAGAATGAACTATTTATTCTATAATTTGAGTTAGGCGGTTTGTTCTAATCTGTTGAAATTATTAACACTTCTCACATGTTACGCCAGAAACTGAAATATACGAAATTGGGTCATTCCATAACATATCATCCAATTGTACAAAAATTGGTTGCATCATCATTTTAGAAATTATATATATATATATTTCGTATGTGGGTTCCTTCATACCTGAAGATATCAGAACTACTATTGAAAGAAATGTTATGCCTTTATTTCTCGCGGGGCGACCATATTTGCAAAATGGTGGGTGGCGCTTTTTTTTACTCCCGTAGACAAGTACGGAAACCTGAATATCTAAAAAAAACAGAAGAGCTGGAGAGATTAATCAAAACCGTTCTGTAGCTCTTGAAATGTACATGGAACATATGGAATCACCTTTTCCGAAAATTAATTTCTTTATTCCAATAATTAGGCCAAAAAATAAACAAATTGTGTAAAATTTGATATTCAACAAATTTCTTTGGGTGAAGGGATTGAATAAATTTCTGCAAAATTTTGTAATATTTAGATTTAGTGTATGAACAAAAAAATCATGGTCATGAATCACAATCCTTCTCTTCTACAGATGTTCAAACATTGTCCTTTGCGAAAAATGTCGGATTTCGGGCTTCAATGTCCGAAAACCTTTTGTCAATAAGATACTTCTGGAAGTCAGAAATGGAATGTAGTAACCTAGACACTATATTCATTAGAGATGACTTTAAGCCCGGAATTGTAAAGGTTTGTTCTTCATTACACAGAATGTGTCGAAAACAAATCTTCATAGCAAATGCAACTACAACAAACCTCCTATTTTTCACCAGAATTGCTGTCACTTTTTTTAGATTCAGAGGATCGTCAAAATATTGTGATTGTACTACTATTATCAGCTGCAACTCGATGTTTCCCGGTATACATGGACTAGAAATTTTAAGTTTTTATTTAGCCATTTATTAGTAACATGAAATATCACTACAATTGTTGTGGTAATGATAATGTAATGCAATATTTATTAATGTGCTACGAACAGCATGGTGCCAATACAGCACTAAGTAATACAAGGTACATATACAGATATCAGATAGATATACAGCTAAACAAGAAGGTGTTAAATATAGAAGTTTGCTAGCAATACAATTATTTTACGTAATAGTTGTTGATTAAACGTTTAAAAAATACAATCTTTTTCAGAATTAGTCAACAGTTAATGATGCCTTGTTTTGTACAAGGGAAGAACTAATTAAAATTTTCCCCTCTATGCTCTTAATTTGAATTTTATTTATAACGCTTAGGCCGGGATAGGGGAGGGGAAGGATTAGGGAAGGTGTCGAAGGAATAGGGAATTTTCGAATAAGGAAATTTGAATTTATAACATAATATTCTGAAAAGGCAATAATAATAATAATAATACTCTACATATATATAATACAGAAATCTTGACTGACTGATATATCAACGCAAAGGCCAAACTGTTAAAGCTTGATACTTGAAATTTATGTGTAATCTGGTTCACTGATGTTCGGTAAGGTAACAAAAGAAGTGTATATTTTGAAATGTAGAAATAAAAAAAAAGTAATTTCTTATTTTAAAAAAGAAAAAATCGCTGGCCTGTGGTGGGATCGAAACCGATACCCTTAGAACAGCTCTGCAGTGCTTTATCCACTAGACCGTACAGCCAGATATTCGAAGCCGGCTTTCGAGTCGAGTGACGCTCCAGGCAACAGCTAGTACTAATACGAAATTATAAGTTCCTGACACCACATACAGGCACTTTTGCTTTTAATAAATGTAAAAAACATTTCCTCTTTTCATCTTTCTATGTTCTAAACTACCGGCAGAATTCTTTTGCAACGGAATGCCGATATTTGAGTTACACAAATTCCAGATTAAAACGGTCGGGAAATTGCCAACCTTTTCCCAACCACCAGGAAGTGGGTGGGGCCTCGCTTATTTCCCGACCATCAAGAATAAATGGGGCCCCGCTCTTTTCTTGACTATCAGGAAATGGACGGGGAGCCGCCTTTTCTTGACATAAGGCAATAGGCAGGTGCCCATCCTTCTCCCACCATCAACTGCTAGGGGATGGTCCGGGTTTCGCCTCCATGCCGGCAAGTCAGAGTCCGACGGCGCCCCGGAAATGTCCCGACGAATAAACGCCACTTGTGGCTGCACGCCGACCTTCCCCCATCTAACCCGACTACTAGTTTGGGTTCTGCTTATCCCCGACCAAAATCCCCGACCATTTGCGGTCTTGGTTGGTATTTGCCTTCCTGGGTCAGCGCAAGTGTAGTTTCTCCGCCGTCATATTATGCAAATGCAAATTTTGTATCTTCAAAGGGACCACACTTTATTTCTGCTAAGCAGTCAAATATAAGGCTGCAGTCATTTGTAATGTTTAGACCTACCAAACGAGTGTCTATATTCAAAACATCTTTTGTTTGAATTAGGTTACATCCCTTTATTTTTATGGGAATTCAAATATGGCATTTCGTCGAAATATGAAGGATTTCGAGCTTAAACATCTAATTAAGAAAAACTGAAATTTAGTGTCAAGGAAGCCTTGTTAGTGGTCAGCTCACAACCAAAATTGCAACTTTTATTTCTAATTGGTTTCGTCAGTGCAAGCGGATTATATGTGTGTATATGCAGCTGCATATTACTACACTGCCTGAAAGGCACAATTTTAACTATCATGAACAACTTTTTCTTGACCAAACCACCCAAAAATGAAAATTGCCATTCTTATTGTGATTTGAGTACATACAAAGCTTCCTCGAGACCAAATTTAAGACTTTTCATGATGACCCATTTGAGATATTCTAGCCTCAAATCCGGCATTTTTCCTCTAGCAAAAAAGAGCTGTGATTCAACGCCACGGATTTTTCTACACAATCATCCTGTGGAAAGTTCTAAACATCACAAGAGAAATTGCAGTCTTATATTCAACTCCTTTCCCAAAACATGGTGACCTTTGTAAAGATACCACATTCGGATTTGCATCATATGGCGAAGAAAATCCGCTTTTAGTGACCAAACCATTACGAAATAAAAGTCGCAATTTTCACTGTAAGTTGGTTTAATAATTACAAAATTTTTCAGAATTTTATTCAACTTCGTCACCCCAAAAACTTGGTTTCAAAATGAATTTTATACAATTCCTAACTGATTTTTACCTCCACATCCTCGAAGTACACTTCAAGAGTATAGCAGTGATTATTTGGTAACTACGTGCTGGTCGAGACTGGCAACAGTGCCCAGGCTGATTGGGGAAACGGCGGTAAGAAAGTAGAGATGTGAGAAAAGTTCCTGACAAATGAATTATTAGTGTCGACGTAGTATCACAAGTGATTATATATTATTAATAATAATAAATGAACTTCAAAGCGTCGTGCAGAATTATAGACGATACATACATTAGTGGACACATGAGGTAAGGTAGAAATAAGACAGTGAAAAGTGTGCCCAGAACATTCTACCAGCAACCATTTTCAGGAATGGAAATTCTGTAGAGTTTCAGTGGTGCTTCAAATAAAAAGATAGTGTGCT
The DNA here is from genome assembly GCA_022664845.1 of Lepisma saccharinum. NCBI lineage: Eukaryota > Metazoa > Arthropoda > Insecta > Zygentoma > Lepismatidae > Lepisma > Lepisma saccharinum. Next base: position 10,307 of record JAGDQP010069424.1, read on the forward strand.
CAATAGTTGGCTTAACAATCCTTTTGTCCATTATAAATGTTATATTTTAACTTCCATCGCTGAGTCACTCTATGTGAATGAGAACCAAGGAAACTCGAGATACGTCTAATACAGTTATAGTGGTGCCGAAACCCTGAGTCCAAACATTTCATGACTGCGAGTGCGGTGGCTCTTCGCATAGGGTAAGCAACAAGGTATCTGCTGTATACATCAAGACAGGTGAATACGAATGCGTATTTCTCTGACATCATCGGAAGGGGACCGACCACATCAATGGCTATGATATCTCTTAAACCATTAGCATGAACTGAATACATGTCTTTTGTCAAAGGATGAGAGTCAGGTTTGTGGCACGTACACTCTACACAACCCCGAATATGATCTCTAATATCATCTCTCATTCGCCCCCAGAAAAAAACTTTCAAGGATGCTAGCATACGTTTTCGCATACCCAAAATGTACTCTGAGATTGTGATATACGATCATAATCTGCTTTACTAAAGATCTTGGAACCATTATGCACCAGACGTCCTCATAGTGAAAGTTCCTTTTCATCAATACTCCATTGGATATTTTGTAATA
>JAGDQP010069425.1:0-10888 GCA_022664845.1 Lepisma saccharinum
TGAGGTCTATGATATTACTTTAGAAGAGTTAAAAATATGTCAGGTTAACTTACACGTAGGACACCATCGTGGAAGGTCCAATAGTATTCAAATGCAGATTGATAGACAGAAATATAGTGGTTGATAAAAACGAGAAATAAACAAACTTGGTAATTCCAGTTGGTTCAGTATTATAGTAACCAGTCTAGCCCGGATATCATGTATTGTTTTCCTCTTGAGAAGTAGTATCTGAGTTTAGTACCTGTGTTTTTTTGCTGTTATTTGTGACCGGTAGCCATTTTTAGTCCATTGCTACAATGAAAACACGAAAGCTATTTCCCAGTCAGGGATTTTGCTCCACTGGTACGTAATACTTGTGCGTACATCTTGCGTTTTAAGACGCAATCATATGTGGATTGAAATATATCACAGTTCAGTACGTCACTTGTCGATGTATAAGTAATTTGATATGAATACCTAACACCAGTAATATAAACTAGTTCGCAGAAATAATAAAACCAGTATTAGGACTGGAAACTGTTCGCCTACTGTGATGAGCCTTATTTTTGCCTGTATTGTAATGATGCCAGACGTACCGAAGACCGAATGAAGATGCCTTTCAATGAGGACTGTTCCCAACTGAGGGGAGGGCAGTCTTTGATGTTTTTACTTTTCATAATACCTTTACCACTGTTTCAAAATGGACCCTTTGGTGGAGATCACTGCGTACTTGAACCATCAGGGCTATACATTCGGTTTCTCGACCAACAGGTATAGTAGCTTCGTTTTGTAAACCATCTCAGTCACTGATAATCAAAACTCTGGACTCACCATCTTTTTTTTTTTCTTTATGGCGATAACTGTCGAGGGCTTCAGGGCCAAACATGTGTTTGACTGCTTCGATGTGCATGTCACATCTTCCCTGGCCAACAGAGTCCCCAGATTTGATTTGAAAAATTGTATGACCATTTGGAACAACAAACTTCGTTAACAACGGAGATTATTCAGATCGGTGTTACCTACAGTACTTGTAGTGTCCATGCCACATCGCACTGCTGCTGATTCTTTCCAAGGGAGTACCCTATATCGTATAGGGGGTTTAACTTTTTGTCCGATGTGTTTATATTATGTAACATTGTACTCTTTTTTTTCTTTTTTGATTAGTGGTAATTGGAAAGTGTTACTCAATAGTTGTTTTGTTTCGTTATATAGAAACGCTTCATCGTAGAACCAGCACAAGAAATTCTCAAAATGGCTGCCGAATTGAGAAAAATGTCACCATAGAGATTCGTTAACAATGTTACAAACGTTAGTATAAAGCAAACGTATTGTTGCGAATGAAGTGGCTCATAAAACTACAAGCATCCAATACATGCTTAAATGTCGACAAGACAAAATGATTTTAGTGGGCGGTAACAGCACCATGGACTCAAATGTCGAAGTCAGGGGATAGCAGTTTGTACGTAAATTGTGAAGAGGGGCCGTCACGTAATTGCATGGGTGAATGTCATGACGTTGGTAAGATGTAAGGAGTTATCATCATCAGCTTCCACACGAGCAGTTTGGATAATGCTAGTTCACAGAGTTTACCAAACGGAAAATGAAAATATTACATCCTTTCTCGGGTTTAACATCCAATCAGAAGCAAAGAAAAGAAGTTTTTTTGGGAATCAAATCCAGACTATTTTTTTTTAATAAACATACTAAGCTGTTGCAATTTCTGAATAAATGCTCCCTTTTATAACTAACTCTATGGCTTATGGAACTCGCAAGTTCATCGCCGCAGTAACGACGACGACTTGGTCCCTTTGTCCTCCCAACGACGTCTCGGTCTTCCCAATGGTCTCCTTCCAGCTCCCTTTTATAGGTATTTTCAAACATTTTATAGTTACTACACGGAAATGTAATGCCGAGCGAGCGAAAGCGGGCTAGTGGTCAGGCTTGACTTATTTTCATTGTCAAGGATTGAAAGACTATACCTTACGTGATTTACCCCCTTTCTCTTATACCGTATTCTGGATTCACAGCTTGAACTACCACTACCCAAAATAAAGAGAGTACACAGTTCACACATAGTAATAGTTAATTCTTAGAAAGTAATTTAATTCCAACTTGCAACAGCATTTGTTTAAGGAAAAAAGAACGAAATACATGTTACACTGTGAAAGTATTTATAGTTCTTAAGTCGGAGGTTTTTCCTTAATCCCGAATATCTTGTGTAAGGTGAAGTCGAAAAATTATACTCACACAAAAAAAATTAAACTTCCGTGACCGGGACTCGAACCAGGACCTTCAAATTTCCGGTTAGGTGTGCTGTCCACCGCAGCACCTTAACGTGGTGGATTTTTGATTAACGAATAGCATCATTCTTCCGTAATGCACAAGATTGCATGTAAATTTTTCATTAAATAAAAAAATAAATGCTTGTAGCGATAGTATTTACCTATTGAGAACGATTCCAAGGGAACAATGATAAAAAAAAAGAACTTACCCTATGAATGTCTGAAATATTAAGGTAAAATAAAAAAGTTACTCTTAACAGTGAAATTATTTATATAGATTATTAAAGAGTGAAAAGTATGTGACTGGACCGGGTATCGAACCTGGGACCGTTGGGTTACCGTCCCACTGCGCCACCCAGTCGACCCGCTTCCCAATCACACACCTTCCACTCTTGGTGTCGATGTTCTCTCTCGAAACCAGCTGGATAGTACCACAACTCCTAGTTTTGCTTGGATTTTCCTGTGTCTCATCATGGTTAACATCTCACACGAAAGAAATAATTCCAAAGTTGAACTAGAGGCAGCTTCCGATTTTTTCTGTACATCAAGCCTCTGTAGGTACAGATACAATTAATAAAGGTCTCTTATAAATTGCAGGCGACAAAATTCAGGTCTACCATCTATGAACAGTGAACGTACTGCTTCATTCAACGACAGGGCTGATTTATTTAATGACTGCTTCTATGACAATTTTAATGCTTGCTCAGATCCACCATTTTTTTTTTCTCTCTGATGTAAAGTCTAAAACTCTCCATTACCTAGCAGAGATAAACCGTTTTGAAGTATATCGCCTTTTAATCTCTCTAAAAACCTCCAGGGCCTCTGGGCCTGACAAAATACATTCCATATTTCTGATTAAACTAGCCCAACCATTATCCGCACCTCTCACCATTTTTTTTTTAATAGGAGCTTCTCGAAGGGTTATTTCCCGAACTCCTGGAAACAAGCAAACATTACTCCGGTTTACAAAAAAAGGTGACAAGTCCTGTGTTCATTCATATAGACTTATTTCCCTTCTTGCTGCCCTCGCTTTAATTTGTGAAAAAATCATCACAACCATCTTAGCTGTCCTACTCTCTCATGCCACGGATGCCCTAGCAAATAGACAAGAGCTTGACGTCATTTGAAACCGTCAATCACAAACTTCTTATACACATGCTTGCCTGCAGATTTAGTTTACACAGACCCCTCCTTCAGCTTCTAACATCATATTTTACTGGCAGAGAACAACGTGTCGTCTTCCTTAGTAGCACAACCAAGTGGCTCCCCGTGCTTTCAGGTGTCACTTAAGGAAGTTCCTTAGGGCCAGTTTTATTTTCCCTCTTTATTGATGACTTATGTGAACAGTTAGATAATTCTACGCTGATGACTGCAAAATTTTAAAGAGAATTAAACCTACAGAAGATACTTTCTTCCTTCGAGCCGCTATAGACTCTGTTGAAATATGGTGCAGTAATTGGTTACTGAAAGTCAATCCTTGCAAAACTGCTGCAGTGCGTTTATCTTTCAAAACCCATAACACAGAATGTACGTACACATTAGCCTCATGTAATATACCATGGGTAGACCATTACAAAGACCTGGGTATCATATTTGACGAAAAACTCAACTTTACTCCTCACGTTGAATTCGTAACTTCTAAAGCACTCAAATTTCTTGGACTTCTCTACAGGTTTACCAGTATTAAAGGTTTCAGAGCTCTTCGGTCATATTTTCTCACTTGTGTGCTTCCTATTATTGAATACTGTTCATCTATCTGGTCAATGGTTTGTGAAACTAACTTATCTAAATTGTACAAAGACCAAAATGTATTTATCCGCATTGTGCAACACAGGGTACCCAACCTCCAACACAAATCTAACGTTGAATTCTCTTGACTTAAAAAAACATAGACACACGAAGAAAACTAAATGACTTAGAAAATGTCTTTATAAAATAATGAACGGCACAGTCAGGACCAACGATCTTCTTCCACTTTTTAACCTAAGAGTACCACGTTTTGCCAAGGTGGGCCAAGCCCAAGAAACCCCACTGGGTCTTTCCGGGTTGGGCCCACTTTGTTCTCCAAACTAAAAGTACTTTCCATCTGTTGCTTTCTTAACCGACTAGAACTAATTAACTCTTATAACTAAAAAGATTATCGATTTTGATGCTCTTTACTTTGTCTTCATTAACAAATTAACTACGTCTTTGTCGTATCAGATTCAGTGAAAAATTACTACACTCTACAAATATTATCAATAACAATATAAATTTTCAAAAAGATACCATATTGATACAGCCCTTGCAGGGGCGGACTGGCCCGACCGGGAACCTGGCAATTCCCGGGTTGTTCCCCGACCCTTTTGTCGTGGATGCGTAATGTTACCCAATAAAAAAAGACCACACTTGTACTTATTATGGGTTGGTGTGCTGGACGGCCAAGTGACAGTGGGAAGGCTGAACGACAATTGAGATCCTGCTTGAGGCGTGGTGGTGAGTGGGGTCCTTGGTTCGATCCCGGCTCGTGCCTATGGGGACTTTGTGGTGGACAAACTAAATGATCGGGGATCTCACTTTCTATATTCTACCGATTCCCCCCATCATCATTCATTCGACCTTTGCCAAAGTTACATAAAGGACTCAAAAGATTTTTTTTTTTTTAAATATCACCCTGCTCAGGCATATCAGTGAGACCATCCCGGATGGGGTTCTTCCGCATATTCCTCAGTCCCGTCTTAAGAATGGCGGAATGCTAGGACCTACAATTACCTTGGGCTTTGGGCTTCGAACCACGCTGCGGCATGAACCCAATGCACATGCCATGAAGTAAGCCCCCCCACACACACACACACACCCAAACAGGTCGGCTACAAGCATCCTGATTCAACAGTAGTGACACACCGTTACCGACTAAGGTCTATACACAGCTTCACAGTTTCATACATTAACATTTTATTTCTAACCCCCGCCCCCCGAAAAAAAAACAACTATAAAAACCACCTGGGGCCAGCTGGGTTGTGTTTTTTCAAACCCTGAAGACTACCCAGACAAAATGCCCGTTCTATCTCTCAAAACTAAGATTGTGTTTGGTCCAATGATCTCTTGTATACATACAGATTATCACATTTTTACAATATTCTTCCTTTGCCACCAGTTTCTGCCTCAGTAAAAGAACAGTACATTTCTAAAGGCTTGTTATATCAATCTGGAATGAATAAAAATATCTTATTTCTTATTAAATATAATTATTTATTGTTATATTACATTCTTACAAGAACGATGTAAAATGTCGTTTGCTGTACCCGTGCTAATGTAACAACCTAGTTTGCTGTTCCATTTTTCCTTTTATTTTCTTTGTAATGTTCTGTTTCCTTTCGTGCTCTCCTTAGTTTTTTCTCTTTGTTTGGCTTTATTCACGCTGTGGGCGTGTTTCGTTTTATTTTCCGTTTTTGTTTTCAGTCTGTATCTATTCAGGTTTTCGTTAGTCACGAAACATTGACTTGGATTTAGTGCTTAATTTTGATTGGATCCTAGTCAATACTTGGCTTTTGTGTTTCTTGCTGATTGGTGTGAATCAGCCTTTTTCTCCGATTGATGGGAGAACTGCTCTCTCCTCCACGCTAGTTTTAGTTCTGTTTTCACCGACCCGAAGGATGGATGTGTGGGCTTTACCGTTGTTTGTATCTCCTGAGCCCTAACTACAAATTTGGTAAATATACACGCAAAATTGAGCTAAGCGAGGAATATTTCGACAGTTATTCTGCTCTTTTCGTTGGATTATATTCATAGTTGTGACAAGAATAAAAGTCGATATAAGTGCTAACAAGACTTTTCGTCTCGACAACTTGATTTCAAAGTTTTCATTTTTTATAAATGTATTATTTTGGTTTTAAGATTATTTGTCAATATGGGTAATATGTGCTAAATTCAGTATGGGACCGCTATTGACAGAATTCCTACATTTTAAATATCGGGTCGTTCGATTCTAGTAATCCAATGCCAACTTTTAGTCTCCCAGTTTCCAATTCTATTTCAAATTCGCGGTTAGCCATGTTAATAGCTACCATACATCACCACAATGAGTCAAATTAACGACAATGTTTGTTCGACCATTTTTACATACCGTTTTTTGATAATTTTTGGACTTGAATTGTAAATTTAAAACTTCGAAATGATTATTTAATATTGGTTTCCACTACAGCCACTATTCTCCGTTTAATTGTCACATTATTATTGCGTATTTCAATACTTATTCAAATATTCATTTGTATAACGTAGTCATGACGTCACGCCTTCTTTAAGGCAAACTGGTTTCTTTCTTCAAGGTATGTTTTGTGTAATAACTCAATTTCTGTATGAAATAATTGGATAAAACCTTTTCCAAATTAAATAGTAATGTTTTGGGACTATATCGTGAAAATGTCAGCAAAAAATATTAATTATTATAAAAATTATGAACATTTTTATCTGCGAAACCAACTTTCGTTTTCTCTTAATTCATTCATAATGTGTACAAGATAGAAGATACGAATTGGTTTGACCTCTCCAACACAATCTTTATTCTGTTCTAATCGTAACGCGAAATTATTAACTCCGAAAGCTAATATTGTGTAAAATCAGAAAATCAATTGATTTTTTGAAATCTTTTATATTTCCTTAAACATTTTGAGTTTCTTTTCAATGAACTTAGTCTACATAACCTCTCAGTTAACTAAGTATTACTTAAGGTGTTAGCTGAGTAACCATATACAGTGTGTGATATTATTTGTGTTGTGCAGTGAATGAAATTGATTAACGTTTACCATGATATTCATTTAAATTAAACTACGTTATCTATAATTAAGTAAATTTTGAAAGCAATTGATACTAATTTATTCTCTATTTCGGTTATCCTAGCGTTTTAATTGATGCGTTTTAATTAGATTAAGTTTGGTTCATAACTCTGTAGGCCAGTGGTAGGATTCTTTCACCAGCTGTGATATGAAACCTTGGGGAAAGAACTATATACTAAATTCTGCAGATACAGCGTTATAACATATGAAGTGACTCCATTAAGTGATATGTGTGAAGATATTATTTGCATTTGCGATAAATAATGACACGATGTTTAGGTTAGATGTTGACCGTCGTTCGTTGTGTTCGTCGTTTTTATTTCAGGAATTACGATTCCAGACAACATGTTTGGGCCATAATAAGGTAAAGGTAAGACATGGTCTTTTGCCCCACCCTGTAGTAGGTACTTCGATTAAAGATGCAGATTGAGTAACATATGAAATCATTCCCAAGTACAGATTTTCGTTTTCTTTCTTAGACTATCGCTAATCTGAACCAGCTGGTACTTCAGAGTATGAACTGACGATCTAATTAAAAGATTGGAGGTGTCGCCTTATCGGTATTTCCTCCCTCGTACAGCTTGACTGTCTTTTAGCCGCAATCACAAGGATCTATAATCCTCTTTCCCAGATATTCTTAAATCTGGAAGACATTTTCTGTAACGCTCGTCTGGGGTGTAGGAAATGTTTGGAGCTAGAGTGTAGTCAGATGTGTTGCGTGGGTACTCTAGGCTCCTGGCGACCCTATTTATTATATTCCTGGGTTGTGGTGGTGTTTACAGTTTTTGGCTATTCCCAGCCAGGATCTGTGAGGTTACAGTTTTTGGCAACTACCAGCTGGATTTTTAGTGTTTACTGGCAATGTAATTATATACAGCTGAGACTGATAATTACATTATTAGTTATAGACGGTAGCTGGATACCTCTGTTTTTCGACGTGCTCTTCTACGATTTTCCGTGAGAAAAAAAATAGTATCAATTGCTTCAAAATAACGTAAGTTCTGGGAGAAAAACTGCACATATTTTGAAAGTATGTAATCGTTACTGAGAGGTAAAGGTCGTTTTCTTTTTGAATTATGAATTAAGTATTAAAGTGACCGGAGATATTCTTATTATGCAGTTCCGAGTTCTGTAGACCTATGAGAGGGGTCTTGGCTAGAGCGCGGGGTGAAGTGGGAAGCGCACAAGCAATTAGTGAGAACTTGCGCTTTTACTACCTACCTCGCATTGGCTATTAAAAGTATCTTGCCATACATGATCACGTTACGACTCCTCCCTCGCGGCTACAGAACTATACTTTACCTAGATCTATTAATTTCTTTGTGTACTTGTGGAGATAGTGGCTTACGTCGAGTTAGGTACGGTGGAAACGATGATTGTGTTCAACTCTAACAATAAAATGGCGTCTCATGGGAAAATGCCAGACAGAATGTTTGCCATTACCCCGGAGTGTTCGGGATTGCCCCATGGTGTGAAGTAAATTATAAAAAAAAAAAAAGTTTTTTTTTTATTGAAAAGTAAGTAATAAGTTAATGAAATTGGTTTGGGTAATAGATCATGTCTTGGTAAGAAGCCTTATTAGCTTTATTAATTATTTCTCAAACCATGTAACATTTTAGCGCTAAAGGGCCAATATAGTTTGCTGTATTTATTATTTTAGGCCATTAGTAGCCTATTTCATTATTCTATAGTTAGTAACCCTATTTTAGATATCTGATCCTTCATGAGTTTCTTCTTGAAGATGAAGGATGAGTGGGTGAATATGCATGCATGTACATAACTGAATATATTTGTAACGAAATAATCCATAGCTCTATTGTAGTTTAGCCTAGATCTAGGCTTACACGGTATCCTTTATATAGTCCTACCTATTCCTTTATTTCAGTTTCTTAATTTTGATATTTCTATTGACTCAAAGACCAAAGTCACTAATCACTGCATGCTTGCTCTACTGGCTGACTACCCCGTCTGACTTAGTTACGAAACTGAGCAGGGATCTGCCTTCAAATGGAACACGCAGACAATAAATTCAAAATTGGCTAGCAGTTAGCCAATTATGTTCAGCCTATTAAGCGCATTTTAACATTGGACTAATAAAGAATACTGATAAAGAATACATTTCGCTTCTTTCCTAAAGGAAAGTAAACAGTATGTTCGAGATTACCCCGACCACTGGGGCAATCCCGAACATAGGTACATTTTTAAAAAATCTCACTGATTTGTTGAAAAAAGTTACTTTTGACTTTCCTCTGCACTTTAGTAAACATGAAAAACTCCAAGCTTTGTGTACACAAGAAATCTTAATTTTATTTCCAAAAACAAAAGAGTTATTTATGGTCAAAGCTTAAGTGTTCGTGAATACCCCGGTCTCCCCTATACGGTGACACCAACGATTCAGGAGTTGTAGGGGTACGAGTGAGGGTGGGGGTGGAAATTTTTATTTTTAAAACCATATCTTGTGGGGTAACGTTGAAAAGCTCTTGATGGTTAATCTATAAATCAATAACTAGTTTCTCGATAGCGCTCATATTTCGCTAATGGTATAAGGTGGCGGATTTGATTGGGCCTGTTAGTTTCAATTCGAATATCACTGCATTCAGTTCTAATAACAAAACGTTTGCACGGTAATTAGTTACCGTATTTATAATGAAAATAAAATGATAAAAGTATATTTACTTAAAGTGTTTTTGTTCTGCACTTACCCCGACAAGAAACTTAAGTTTGTATGGGCCCATTCTAGAAAACTTTTTACTCCGACTCGTCACGTTCTAGTTAAAATCCACAATCACAAAAATTCATACCCCATCCAGGATTCTAACTTAGCGCCCTAACTCACACGGCTACCAGGTCGGCTTGGAACATTACGGATAACTGATTTTCGGATAATTGGTGTTGTATTTCTTTGAAAATGGGCCACGAAATAGGGCAATTGTTGCGAGACACCTAATAGCCAGTTCCCTTTCGAAGCTAGCTACCACGAAAGCTATGTGTGTTAGCACTTTTAACCTTCATGGCAAACCATATGTTTTCAATCAACTATCCGTACCATGTCCTGCTATCTGTAACAAAAATTACTTTCGGCAGACCTACAGGCTGAGGTAGATTTCGAAGTGCTTTTGGTTGAATTTATTGGGGTAAGTGAAAAATAAAAACACTTTTATCATTTTATTTTCGTTATAAAATTATAAATACGGTAGCTAATTACCCTAATAGGTTAACTACCGTGCAAACTTTTTGCTATTAGAACTGAATGCAGTGAGATTCCAATTGAAATTAACAGGTCCAATGAAACCCGCCACCTTATTATATAGCCCTAACGAAATAAGAGCGCTATCGAGAAACTAGTTATTGATTTGTAGATTAATCGTCAACGATACCCCACAAGACGTAGTTTTAAAAATTTCGAATTTCCACCCCCACCCTCACTCGTACCCCCACAACCCCTGAATCGTTGGTGTCACCGTAAACTTCTGAGGGAGTACTATAATTTATGCAGACAAAGTTTCCCCATAAACTCCATCGGAGCTGATACATATTTTTCTCAAAATTTCAATCCCCTCCCCCAACCACCCCCTTGGGCCGATTTTGCTCATCAACGAACTTAGCCGAGCTATTAAGCCTAGAAATAACATAATAAAATTTGGTTCAAATATCTTCAGAATTATGGCCGCTAGCGTGTTAATATATAAAAAGAAGAAGATGGAATGGAACAAAAAGATATAGAAAAACAAAGAAACAAAATCTCAATTTGTAAAAGGGAAATTAACTAACTAACTAACTCTATGGCTTATGGAACTCGCAAGTTCATCGCCG
>JAGDQP010069426.1:0-10888 GCA_022664845.1 Lepisma saccharinum
TTGCTGATGGTGTCGTTATGTGAATACCAAATTTTAGCTTGTAAGCGATAGCACATTAATTGAAGACAGTCGCTTATTCGACAGTCCGAACCGGCACTTCGTACACGCTCAAGGGTACTGCTCTACAGCCGAATCTGGTCCGTATGAATCTGTTTCCCATAGGGAAACGAGCACGTGCTTTAGAGGAATAAGATTTAGTTAATGTTTATTTGTGTGTATCCTAGTTTTAAGTGTATCGATGTATAATGAAATGATAAATGCTAATCATCATGTTACTGGTAATGTGGAAGAGAAGGCTACATAGCCTTCACTTTATCAGTCAAAATAAAAATAAATAAACCAGACTCTTGATTACAGCTATCTAATTCGAACTAATGTAAATACGTAAGGGAAGGATATGTGTCCGGGTGTACACCCTCTGGTCACGGGCCTACATATAAGATCCCATAAATTATATTCGACTTTTACGTAACAAATTTTTTCCGGGTTTACGTAGTAATTCCTTAAATAAAACTGCGTTCTAAGTAGTTTTGTAGATAATATAGAACACAAATCTAGCCTTTTCTTACTTTAATGCAACAATCCTCTGCTATGTACGTGCCGGAACTGGAGGTATGAATTTAGTACATACAGATTGTTCTGCACCCAGTGCTTGAAGTGAGCTGGAAAGGTAATTTTGGATTTTCTTCCTAGGTGAGTTTAAGGTCCCGTGTGGACTTTCGTGAAGAAATATTGAGAATGGTGTCAATTTATTCAGACGGTAGTGTACATTCAGAAAATTGATGGTGGCCAACTTACAAGGGAAGGTTTTGGGGTCGAACAGGATTTCTTTGACAAGATTTTGTATATATATTCGTATGCCTATGCTGATAATGCTTGCAAAGTAATTCGGCCGTGGAAGGCTGCGTTTGTCCGGTAGAGGGCGTTAAAGGTTTCGGGAAAAGGAAGATATCCCGGGCAGCCACTACATCGACTGCCACAGTTTCGGTTTTTGTACTTTTATTATACACTTGAATATACTTGACAGTGTGACAAAACTGCAAAGCCACTCTACCTTGTAACAAATACGTTGTCAGATATAGCCCAGTAAACGTCTTCACAAACATAAAGTGAGAGTTCTCTACAAAGTGAATAAACAGAAGGGAGGATCATGATAGTCACATAGGACAAAGATACATCTGGGCAGCATTGAAAAGCACACTCCATGTGCACGAGGTCAAATGGCACTTCAATTACACTCTTGAAATTACTGACAGTTACGGGTACTGTATACTGACTATACGGCATTTGACATCGCGCACATAAAGTATGCTTTTGAATTTGAAGGTTGGCCTGATGTGTCTTTTGCCCTGTGTGACTTGCGATTCTCCCTTCTGGTTTACTCAATTTGTAAAAAAACATCGCTTACGTTTGTGAATATATTTACTCGGCTATATCTGCCAAAGTATTTGTTACATGGTAGAGTGGCTTTGCAGTTTTAGTCAGCACTGTCACGTAAATTCTAATGTATAATTTTAGTACAAAATACCCGTTTGAAACGAAACTGTGGCAGCCGATGTAGTGGCTACCCGAGCTGTCAAACCTTTAACGCTCTCTAGCTGACAAATGCAACCTTATACAGTCGAATTACTTTGCAGGCATTATCAGCATTGGGACACGAATATATATACAAATTCTTGTCAAAGAAGTCCTGTTCGAATCGAAACACTTCCTTTGTCAGTTGCGCGACTGGGGGCAAAGGGAGGGGAAAAATTACAACACAAACACTCGCGTTAATCAGAATAAATGTGTGCTATGGCATTAGAATCATTACGTTGTTTTAAGTGAAGGTACATGACAATGATTACCTAAGTAAGAACCCAGATATTAAATATTGAGCTGGGGTGGAAGTTTCAAAACATGAAAAAATTAAATATTTAGTAGTTTCCTCCCCTTTACCTGCAAACATCAGAGTTTATAATATTTGGTGTACTTTTTGGTGGAGCTGCTTGAAATAGAAGTGCAATTGAACGAGAGGTGTACTTTTAACAGAAAATATACATATAATAAACACAATGTGTTTACACTTCACCCCCGCCCCACACACACACGTAAGAAAACGAATAAAAATGGTCATAGTCAGTGTCCAAGTACGGTAAAGTGACGGTTACACAGAAAACCCGTAAACAAATAGGGATATATATAAAATGAGAAATCAGACATAAGAGGAGACATTCGCAAATTGAAATTTGGTGGTCTGAATGGAAGTTTCGAGCTTCAACCATCTCCCAGCACTGTGAAATATAAAGAACACGAAATTGAAAACCCCTTTTCTCAGTTACGTTTTAATTGGAAAAAGCAAACTGTTGTCTGTTTTCTAGAAGTTCAACTTCCCCTAGCAGTTCTACCAAAAATTAAAATCAAAATTATAATATCTGGTGTTTGCACAAAAAAGAAACGAAACTACTAAAATTATTAATTTTTCATGTCTTGACATTTTGAACTTGACTCCTAATATTCAAAATCTGGGTTATTGTGCTATTTTTGATGTTGGTTTACTTAAAACGGAAGGTAATGAGGCTAATTTTAATGTTCTAGCACAAATTTATCCTGAATAAAGCTGAATTTTGTGTTTTAGTAATTTCTCCTCTTCCCCTGCCCCCCAGTCGCGAAACTGAGATGTCCACCAACAATTTTCTGAATGCACACTACCATCTGACACCACTCTCAATATTTCTTCACGAAATTGCACACGATACCAATTAACCAGAAAACTGCAGAGGGAAAGCTTGCACATAGTAGCGGCGATTAACTATTGAAAATGAAGGCAATGAGTTTTGTAAAATATTAAGATGGGGATTACATAACTAGAACGATATTACCTTGCACGCTTAAATCAAAAGATTCTTCAATAATCATTTACTGTTTTGATAGATTTTTTTTGTTTAGTTCGTAAACTTTAAGTAGAAGAAGCTGCACATTTTTCGATGAAGCAGACTATTTTGTCTCGAACAAAGCACGTACTAATATCGAAAGAAATTATAGAAAACTAATTCCACCAAAGTAGCATATTCCTACACACTGTTAAAACGTTGCTAAATTTTATTTAAAAAATGATGGTAACCTCGTAATCCGTTTGCCAAACCACTGGATATTTGATTTCACATAGCCAATATGGTTTCAAGGGTTGGATGCTATAGTGGTTTAAGTCACTTTCTTGTCATTCTGGGATTTTGCGATGTTTAGTAGAATGATAACATTGAAATAGACCTCTACAGTGACTTTTCTACTAATCCCTCTGGGGCTATTTTTGCAATATAACATACGTTTCTTTCCTATAATGTAGACTATGATGTGTAGTTTATGATAATGCTTTTGGCTTGATTTAGGAAGAAATGTAACTAACACCAGTATAACATCCAAGTGCCCTAACTACCGTACCGCGAGACCACTGGTTGCGAAAGGGCTCAGGTGTCCAAGGGGCCCTACAGGCGACAATAGATATTTGAGAAAGTGAGTTAAAGGCAAACCTATCAAACATTACAAGGATGCATAAGGACACAACACATATTATATTAAAAGTGCTATTTGAATTACAATAGTAACGGTAGACATTTAAAAAAATCCTTATTCTGTAAGTGTATATGGAAGAACCAGGGTGAAAATGTTCAAAACCTTTGATCGACAATATCCTAAAAACTATGTATCGTAGCGCAAAAATAGCTAAATCCGCAGTAAGCTGGTTGTGCTTGGTGAAGAGCTCAACAATCGCAAAAACGTATATTTTAGTGTAATTCTAGATTTTTGGGGGTGGTTTTGGGGAATTAGCAAACGCTGAGATAGCTTAGCTTGACTTGGCTGCGCAAGGTTTTACCGCCCACGAGACGAGACGAGACAGAACTGCCGTAGTATACAATATAGGCATGTTCAAGACAAGACATTTTCTGGACATTTTAGAGGCAACAGCTAAAATCTCGTCTTGTGGTCAACACTATAGGTTTGGAATGAAGTTCCATGTGCTATATCATGATGTTTGAATTCGAGTATTTAGAAAGCATACCAAAATTGACATTATAAACTTCGTCCGTGAAGTGTGTAATAGCTGAACATGAAAGTGTTTCTAGTACTGAAGCCTTTCTCTGAAATTGGTTAGAAACACCCTGAATTGGTTAAAAACAATTATCTGAAATTGGGTGTAACTGCCATACCGCCAGACGCGGGATCTTACAGGTTACACATAAATAAATGAACAAATGAGGTTAATGGTTAACCTAGCAACATTACAAGAGAAATCGTCTCAAAGTTTGATTTTAAAATTTTCTTATAGCTTCTAAAAAGGTTTATTTCAGTGGATATAAATATCCTAGATACCCCACTGCATTCAACCCTTGATTTATAAAATAACCCAGGAAAATTGTGAAATAGAATACTTTCATAATAATAAGACGTATTAAATAGAACAGGCCGGGTCGTACTTATGCATAACTACTAGCTGAAAACCCGAGAAATTGTAAACTTCCCAACAATGAAGTTTAGAATTGAAGACTTTGAAATGCATCTCATTTTAAGCTTAAATTTTAATCTTCATTCCTTGCGGGCCTCTAATCATTCGGGGATTCAGCTAGCACCTCTGCAAAGTACACCTTAGCCCATGTTATGTAATTCATCCTATTATCATACGTATATTCTGCTTTGTAAATTTGATGGGTAAGTTTACAGAATTTGTAGTCAAATGCCGTGCGCTTTGGAAAACAGGATTCCACCACCACCTTCTGCTGTTGAAACTAGTAAAGCATTCACAACGACAAGGTTCGAGATAATCAGAAACCTTCTTGACCTCTAAATACTTTCTAAGACTTTTGTATTGTCTCTTTCTCTCACCTTCAACTTGGCGTACAAATGCTTTTCTTTTTTAAGAACTTTCAGGCATTCAGGAAAGTCCTTTGTCTTCATTATTTTCTTGAGACACGGAGGATACAGTAAAAGTAAAAAACCTCATGCGATTACCTTCTTAAAAATTGACTCTGACTACTTTCTTCATCAGGTCAGTTTTTTTATATATACACAGTACAAACATTCCACAAAAGTACTTACTTATCAACCATTATCCATTACATAGAGATTTGATCCACACTCTCTGCTGAGATGTCACTTCCGTTCAGTAAACCAATCTAGTTGCAAGTATCTTAAGTGCGAACGAAGCACGATCGTTAGTCTGCTCTTTCCATCGAACTGACAAAGATGTATTTGAAAAATGTCTCAACAAACACAGGTTCACGGTTTCACCTGGTGCTTCTGTTAGTCACACTGTCTGACCTTCCAACGACCGAGTTGTACTATTCGTTCGTTAGTAGAGTAGCCAATATTTCGGAATTATCAAGAAAATATATTAGCTCCATTAAAAAAGTGGAATATATAAAGCTCATTTGCAACAATTTTCATTCAAAAACAGGTAGCTTGTCTATTTTTTAAAGTTCCCAAGAATAAAATGTAGGGAAAACTAACTCCAAGATTGAAAACGTAAGGCAATGGTGTTCCCCAGCGTTCCCTGCCCCCGCAACTTCGAGCTCTGTCTGCATCTGCAGCAAAAGTTAAGAAATCGCTATAACTAGATATGAAAATGTGTTTAAACAATTTTCATTGTGTTCAGTATTGTTGTAAAAGTAGTTACGTTTGAATAGTTTAGAAAGAGATCGCTTCAAAATCGGCTTCAAAGTACAGTACATCTCTACGTGCCTTTACTCCAAGAGCATCTCCAGGTTATTAATTTAAAAGTTATGAATATAAAGCTTATTCAGACTCCCTTTTCACTTTTTCCTCAATATTTTAAATATAAATCTTGGAGAAAAGAAATATGAAATTTGGAATTTGTTTAGTTTTGTTATAACAAATATTATTAATGTTTGCAAGAATAATATCAGAGGTGATACATACTTTCATTTTATTTTTGTAACCAAAATTACCATAAAACAAATCTATGCTGATGATTAAATTGACTTGAATGCTAATTATACCCGTATTTTATAGATTTGATCATACGATACTCGGTACTATTGTGCGACTGTGAATGATACTCTATACTAGTTTTTTAAAGTTATTTAATGCTGCAACGAATTTGCGAGAAATCCTGCAGATTTTACATTAATATGCTTAATCGACGCAAATGTACATAATACCAGCTGTAGTGCTTTCAGGCACGATCTAGAGAGCGAATTTGAACTCTATAATCTTCCTTGTAGATCATCTAGGAAATACACAGCTTATTTACAAACCATTTTCTTTTCTATTGGTCGTTATTATATCGATACAACCGTCTAGGAATTAAACAGTAAAAAGCCCATAATTGTGCTACAGTAACGATACTCTTGAGCTAAGGTGACTGTATCTCATATTGTTGTATAGTTGGGATTCCTAAACAAGTGTAGTTAAATTTTATATTGCTGGGAAAATCATATGTATGGTTAATTCAACCATATTGTTTTATGAACAAAAATTGACAAGATATTTATTGTTATTCGAATCATATTGTACGGTACGGTTGTTGGATGCTCATGCGCCGAAAATGAAAGAAATATGGTTAATATAACCATATTTTTTCCTGGGACTTTGTGTAGTTGGACGCCATATTATTTGTTCGAAACGAGAGATATTAGAAGAATGTAGCTAAGGATGACAAAGAAATGTTATGGCCTCATGTTAGATATGTCATGAGTATTTTTGTTATGATTACGAAGAATAAACGTATTGTACAATTTTACGTACTTTGAAGTAATTTCGTAATGTCTGGTAATATTGTGCTCATGTGATTAAACGGTGCTCAAGAGATGGTTCTGCGATAGCTATTATTTCTAGATGCCAGACAACAAGAATAATGACAATTCTGGAATCTGAATTTGTAATCAACTATTATTTCTAATGATTTATTCGTATTGTATTATCCTCGAATGTAATGGAAGATGTTTCAGTCATAATGCATTTACTAAAGTTTACACCCCACAAGGTATATAATGTAATAGTCGTATACTAATAGTGAAACCAATACTTCGCCAACAGGAAATCTGTATTTTCATGCAATGCTATATTGAAATAGATTCCACTCTGTCCGGAGGCCATTTAGCAATACATATGGTCACAACAACAATAAAATATCGTCAATTTCTAAAAATATTTATTTAGGTGTTGTGTAACTATATAGTATGGTCAGACATAATTCCGTCATAGTTGATTCAACTATGCAGTGTTGTATAATTAACTATAATACTACAAAGCATCTTGTTAATTTAACTAGAAACAAGAATTTGACCATACAATATTGTTAACAGGATTGTCATTATGACAATACACCTAACCATCTGTATTGTCATACTGGCAATACACGATTAACAATACTTGTAATGTATCTGCAACCCATAGTATTGCTGTCCCAAAATAAACTATGACAAATCGCACTATATGGTTACTGTAACCATACTACTTTTAGTGTGTATATTTATAGAACTTGAATGCCAGAACCAAAAAAATAATTGTAAGGTTAGGCCTTCTCTCTGATGTCCGACAGTTAACACAATTGCCACTGATCTACAGCATCACACGATTCCAAAGTAATGTTTATGTGAGTAGACACGATGATAATTGTACAAGCATTGATCAAAAATTGAAAACGGCAATAATAACAATTTTATGAATCCTGTGGAGTTGAACGAATACAATTTCATGACAATTTTACCACATCAACAAAGACTCTGTTCGATGAAAATTGAAAAAGATTATATTTGATCAAATTCTGAACAGATATTAAACAAATCGTTTGAAATAAATCGAAATTATTATATAATTCCAATCATAAGTGTAAAGTATGATCAAATATAAGAATATTTCAAGTGCGATCATTTTCTGAAATTTTCGAGTTCTCTTACCTATAGTAGAAGGCAGCCAAGACCAGAACCAGGAGGAAAATCGAGGTCGCCATGCTGAAGATTTCTGAAAGAGAAACAATAAATGTTACAGTAGATGTTATAATAAAAATAAGTTTTGGCTTATAACCAAAACTAGGAAGCTCGTCTTAATAGACAATCAAACAAGGACATATAATTCTATTTACATTAAATTAAATAACATGATTTCAAGACATACCTTAGACATTCAAATAGTTCCAATGTTAGCAATACTCTTATTCCCATTTGTGAACCATCTTTGTGATTTATACTAATCTTCATTCAAAACTAAATATATTTAGAAAAATTATAAAAGTAGAATTTAAATTAAAAGCATGTAAAATAAAGTAAGCATAATTCAGTGCTAATAAAATAATCTTTTCGTTATAAAATTCTAACAAAATAATTAATTTTGCTTTAAATATCGAAAAATGTATGTTAAATATTATTATTATTATTATTATTATTATTATTATTATTATTATTATCTTTTGGCTTTTTATTCATCTAAATAAAATCTATATAATTATTAGAATCAACTAACTTCCTTTCAATAAAATCGACATAATCGTAGAATCTATCTATCTAATATAATAAAATCTAATGTGAAACCTATTTTGCATGTTTAATATAATCTCGCATAAAGCCAGTATTAATAAATTATGCAATAAACAAAAATACGATATTTGAAGAAAGTGGTCAAATTAGTAGTGTAACAAAGTGTCATCTGTTATAAAGGATCTGTTTTCAGGAAAGGGAGTGAGTGCATTTCGAAGGTAATACCCCCTCCCCCACTGGAACTCCTGCCAGTCTCATGCTTTCTATCACGATAATATATCCAAATAAATATATACTTATTACTAACAAATGAGGAGCAAACAAATGAAACCTCACATGTCCATGAAAAGAATGTTTTGTTCGTTTTAAGACCTTAATGAAAAGCTGTAGTGAATCATGAAGAGTACAGCAACGACAGTACGACAAAAAGTGTTATAATTATATGAATTTATTTTTAACGAAAAGGCGAATGTACATTCGTCATTCGAAAAAAATCGACTAAATATGCTGAGTATCTTTTGTTTGCAACAATGGAATTCTTATAGGTATTCTCTAAGAGCTTCGTAATAATACTGGAAACCAAAATCGTTAAGTAGTCAAACTTTAATTTCTCGAAATATGAGATTTATCAGAAATCAAATTGAAATAGATTATTATTCGTGGTGGCCGAACAAAAGCTTTACTCATGAAATGAATCATCTACATAATTTCTAGATGGAAATAAAAAAGAAACAAAAAATCAGATCATTTACAAAAGCAGTATTTAAACTTAATCTAGGGGATACGCAATTTCTGTGCCATCGAGCTAAGATTACTGCGAGGTGATTACAGGAACGATGAATAAAAATAAATTGTCCCCATTGACCAAATTATCTTGGTCCTGTTGTTCAACCTCTCCCAAACTTCACCAACTGAAGGCGTTGTTGTAGCTGGCATGGTTGAAGTTGACATGGAGAATTTTGACTGCCTTGAGACATCTGTTCCTCGATGACCGCAAGCAATATTGGAGGGACATTTTTATCCCTCATGCAACCCTTAAACCTACAGACTGTTACCAGGGATATTACGAATCTTGTTTTGCACCCCAATGGCCAGGATGTTCACTCACCAACTTCAACGATTATGGTGGTAGTGACTTTTCGATATATGGATTATAAAACGTGCAAAAACAAGATAGTACATTACCATGGCATGCGCGAGTTACTTTATACGTTTCCATGATAAACTAGAGTAGGTATAAGGAATCAAAAACATAGTAATCACTCTTATCATAAGCATAGAGCTGTCCGTAGCGTGTCAGGCTTTGGAACTTTCTATACTTTGGGCATCACTTCTAGTCCCAGTAGTGTCATTGGAACTTTTGTTATAATACTCTATTTATATTACACACTTATTGACTTTTATACATTTTTTTTTCTTCGTAAAAATAGATGTTCGATACATTTTATTATAAATGCTGCTCATGATATAGAATATGTACCTGTATTTTCGATTTCGTCTTTTGAAATAAATACCCAGTATATTGAAATTACAGATGCGCTTTTCTTATTTTTATTGTAGTAACGAAATATGATCACTCTTGGAAGAGATATTTGTTGAATGTCGACAATAACGTTATGAACAACTATTTTTTTGTCTTTATGGGGAAACTGGCAATTTTACACCACAACAATTTTTTTACAGTTTGATTGACTGTACTTAAAGTTTGTATAAACAAATTCAGTCCTCCCCTGCGCCGATGAATTTGGATCTGTTAGTTTCATACATTCGTGTAAAGTATCATTTACAGCAACAATGGATACAAAAGTGGTAACATTTCGCATGATGTCAGGTATTCTGCCAGAGCCACCGCCAAAGGGGGTAGGAAGGAATCATCCCTTCCAAATTATTGAGCTCAAACCCCCAAGTTAAAAAATATTTACTACTAAACTCTATAGAAACACTGCAAAACTCTAGTTTTAAAATTTCCAAGTTTAAGGACCCAAGATTTCGATATTACTTTCCCTTGTATTTCAAAGTAATCTGTAGATCTAGTGCGCTATGTTCTTACATTTTTTATAATACTCTTAGTTTTTGAACTGTTTAGAAAAAATGTTAAAAAAGTGGAGGCGGGTGCGAGGAGAGTCCTTAAACATGGACATTTTAAACCTAGAGTTTTGCATGGTTTCTATAGACTTTAATTGTAAAAATCTTATCTTGGGGAGTGTGTTCAATACTTTAGAAGGGTACTACCTCCTCTTTGGCAGACAGATTATATTTCGACTCTTCATATTTACAACTTGACACTAATCATCAATTCTCCGATCACCCACTTATTACACCTATCACTCTGGACAAATTAGTACAGACTATTGCACAAAAACACACGACCGCACCCGGCATTGACACCATCACTTATCGCCACCTTAAAGAAGCAC
>JAGDQP010069427.1:0-10887 GCA_022664845.1 Lepisma saccharinum
CATTCATTTAAAATATTTTTGCGATATTTGGGACTTGCTACAACTGTCCCGGTTGAAAGTACACGACCCTAATTAACTCTGAAAAATACTTTGGAATATTGGTCATATTTTCCCAAATTCTATTCCTATATTTTCAATAGTGATGTGGGTGGAAAATATATTTTTTTCTCCCTTTTTTGTTTTATATATATATATATATAGTTAGCAAATACGATAGTATGATATCAGTATAATTTAGTACAGTACTGGTTGGCTAGGTTAAGAATGCTTTGAATAACGTACCAAAAGTCCCGGTATGCGTGGGGTCTTTGGTAATGTAGTAGGCGTTAAACGGTCGGTATTTTAGTTGTTATTAATTATTCCAAAAATTATTGGTTCTAGAACAAAACCCTTCCTGTTCAAATATATAGTTCATTAAATTTCAGGGAAAAATTGTACTCTTATTTTTTCGTATTTTAAATAAGATAGTAAAGGAAGAGAGGAATTGCACATCTTTAAAAAAATGTTGGCATTTACGTATTTTAAAAATGATATTTTTACTTTAAATTCCGTGATACTAAGCAAGCAACGTTTTACTAAGTATATCGGTAGTAGTAGGTACATAACACACATACAATGTATTGCTATTAATGTAGAGAATGAATCAGAGAAATAACGTTGTATGAGTGCGCAAAATAAGAAACATGAACACTCTCAGCATAAGTATTTACTCGTACACAAGTTATATACGTAAACTATACTGGAACTTTAACATACCTAAAACCCAATTTCTGCTGCATTGTTAATTTCGGATTCCTCATTCGTTAAAGGTGCACCGTTAGTGCATATATCATGGAGGGTGTTACAAACAGATGAACATTCAATACCAATTGTTCGGCATTTACTTCTTCTTCCACATCCAGTTGTACACCAACAAAAAATATGGTTTTGAGAAATTTGTCAGGATTTACCGGGTAATTTGTTTTCATTCTGAATAGAGATCTATCCTCTCCGCGGGAACACCCACACTGTAGTAACAGACCATGCGAGTTGAGAGGTTATGGATCCTGGATCGCTGAGTAGTAACAAAGAACAAACTGGAGACAAAGACAGTGCTGAAGGTCTGAAAATGACCTGCCAATTGTAGGGTAAAAGTCATCAATTGAAACATTGCCAACAATTAGAGAAAATCCAATCAAAATTTATTAAATTCCTGACTTTTAAAGAAACTCGAATCTATCCTGCTTATGACAGTTACAATGCAGTCATTAAGAATTTTAATATTCAGATCTTAGAACAAAGGCGCAACATTGCTGATCTGTTATTTCTTCAAAACATTGTTCAAAATAAGTTAGATTGTATGGGTTTAGTTTCGACATTACAGTTTTGTGTCCCATCATCTAAAACTCGCGTTAATAATACTGGTTTCTTCCACTGTAAAAAGACAAGAAACAATATATTGATGAGGTCACCAATCTGGAGAATTTGTACTATATATAACCAACTCTGTACAGTTCACAATGATCTGGACCTATGCTATATGTCACCTAAAGAATTTAGAGATGCAATTGTGAATAAACTCTGTACAACTACTTTGTAAAGCTTAACACTATAATTAGGCCATTGCCTGATGTGTTGTCACTAAATAAATAAATAAATAAATATTTTTTTTCAAATCGTTCGCACTATGATGAATATAAATGTCGTAAGCTGATACTTTTTCTGACCTGTAGTTCCTTGGACCCAGAGGGTGACAAAGAGACGTGCAGAACAGCATTTACATCTTCCAGTATTTAATTTGTTCATTTGCGGACGATAAAAATAAACTAATTTTTAAAATCATATTTCTAAGTTCGAAATATCGGTTAATTAATCAGAAAATGGATTATCTTCGTGTGAATACAGCTTCTGGAATTTATCAACATCACCTTACTTTTACTTCTCCCCAAAATAAATTACACTTTTAAGTGTATGCGCTTATTAACCCGAAGATCATATACACATTATGATTTAATTCCAAGTACATAGAATTAATACTTATGAAACCAAGAAATAAAGGCCACAGCAGATCTTCGTTAACAGATGGCAAAGTCAACCATTATCGTTCTTATTTTTTAATAGCTCGTATGGTTTGGATTCAAAGGTTCTTGAATTTTACTTAGACAACCGCTTTATGTACACAATGCGCAAAATGTTACAAAAGTTAGTACCTAAATTATTTAACAGTAAAAAGTAGCGTGAACATGAATGAGCTACAACTCAACTTACCTGATTCGTCTGTAAAAATAAAATAAAATAAATATTGAATATAATTTTCATACATTTATTTCAACATTATTGAATTTATGTATTAGTCTGTTAATTAAATCTGATAATAAATTGTGTTACTCTTCTAATCATTATTAATGTATTAATGATATGTGTATTTGATGCTGTGGACCAACATTTAAAAAAATATTATGATTAACACGAAAACTGTGCTGGTCGTGTTCAGGAAAACAAAAAAAATACATTCACCATATTATCGCTTTTGTGGTCAATAGATGGAACTGTGAAGTATTGTATTCTCACACAGTATTGTGTATGTTTGAACAGCTTGCGCCGCATTTCCCTACAGTGCAGGGTATTTGACAATTAATCCCCTGAGACCTGTAAGTAGGCAGCAGCATTTCATTTAAACGCTATTTCTGTAAATATGAGACTGCCACATCTAATAGTGATTCTAAGTAAGTTAATGGTAAGAAAGTAAAGCTATTTTATGAAATATTGAAGTTTGGAAGATGAAATACAAAACTTACATTCAACTTCGTCTATTCAAGAGAGTGACATTTCGCAATACTTTAAACATGTAGAATCTATAAAAATGTTTCCTACTTTGAGAAGCATGTATTTATCCAACTATTTCAAACGCATGTACTCGTGTAATGTAACCGTAAACATAATTGGATAAATATTATTAAACTTTAATAATTGGCATATACAAGGAAAAATGTAAATAAAACATTTTAATGGCTTACGCTATAGTAAATGTATTGCGTGGAAACAAATTTCCTGCTAATTTAATATTTTAATACGGAAATATTGACATTTCGGCCGCCTCTCTAAACATTAATTCGTTAGTAACTATAAATCTGAGTATATATGAATGTGTTTCAATTCTTTATACTTATTATGAGGCTCGTAGCATTACCCCCTATATTGCCACACACATTAACGCTGCTAAATCTATCACATATTCCCTACTCTCCACAGCCTGCAGGAAGTTCAACAACTCACAAGGGAACGGAATCAAACACAAATGAAAATGCAGCACATGAAAACCCAAGTGTGTCAAATCATAGTAAAGAACTCCGGGTTGTACTAGAGCTATAAAATCGCAATGTCACGTAATGGACATATATTTTAAGGCCTATTGATATTCACTGAGACTTAAAACCCAGAATTCGGAAATTGTCTTAAATCAATCAGCATATGCAATTATTGTACCTCACGTTTGGTTTGATAGGCTTCTGTCAAATACTTTCAGATTTTTTAACATCGCAAGGAATAAAATATAACGTATGTTGATTCGTTAGGTGCCGCTGTGATCTCATATCTCTACAGCGACTTTGAATTCGTCACTAAGATTAGACGCTCTTAGCATTTCTGAGGTGCCCATTTATTTGAGCTCGATTACATTTCCGGACTTTACTGTCACGTACAGCAAGTTCCCAGGATTGATATAAATATACTACAACAATGACATTTAACAAGATTTCTATTATTTTATTTATTAAATTCCAAAGAACATTAAATTTGTTCAAACAACGATGCTGGAAACTAAGAAATGTGAGAATAATTCTTGGTTACAGTGGAATTAACATTAACAAGAAAACCGTAATTTTCGTAAATCATACCGCAATTACTAACAATTCTGTAGTCCATCCGTGTTTAACCCGTATTTATTATAAGATAAATACCTATCATTTAGGTCAGTAAATGTTGTTTTATGCCGAAATTTTGCTTTATACTTAAGGTAAAATAAAAGGTGAGCAAAGCAATAAGTTATAATAGAAATCTAAAAATCTGTAACAGTTGCATCAACTAACTAACTACTCGGCTGTATCGGACACACTGAACTGCATGAACAACACAACAACTGCCGGCTTTCTGATTGGCTCACAGTCAGACAATCCCTAATATCTATACGAACATATAATTAACAACATTCACTGAATCCTTCTCCATTGTTCCTACCACATATTGGCATGCATTCCCAAAATAAGCCTTTTCCCGTAGTTCTTTAATTTTAAAAGTGAGACAATAAATAAAGAGATGATATTTAGAAAATGAGCGAAACAAAGTAAAAATGAAACATTCTACGTCTGACAACAAACATACAGAATTAATTATAAAACTCATTAATATTTTTTTCCACTTTTAAACAATGTCTCGGGTTCAAATTTATCATTTTCCCACCTTCTATTTCTATTAATCTTGCTTCTTTAAATTTTCAGACAGTTGTTATATCTTCCTGTTTCTGAACGTTCAATTCACTTCAATCCACTAAATGCCCCCTGTCTCTTATAAGTTTGCAGTTATCATATCTGACTCTCCCCAAAATTAACGTCATCTCTAAGTTGTTTAATCTGCTATTCGAAACTCTTTCTCCGTTCCAACTCCATAGTGCATTGTACAATCACTGCACAAAGTTCTGTAAATAACTCTTTTTCTCCATATTTCCCTTCTTCATTTCTTTTCCCCTCTTCTTTCTTATAGCTTCTAGTAGCTTCTTCCAACCTTTCTCTATGTTTTAATGGCTCCCCCTTCTTCAGCATTCTCTTAATGACTTGGGTTCGTTCTCTTATACTGTATATTCCTCACCACTATTCCCTTGATTCTTTTTCACTATCTTTTTGTTCAGTTTCCTCCCTTTCCTCTCTTAGTTTTTTCTTTGTCTCCTCTTTTTCCGTAGTTCAACCTCCTCTTAGCATATCAGTTTTCCTGGGCTGCTGATGAAACACATCTATCCCTTCTTCTGCGTATTCTCTTTCACTCTTTAACTCAGTAGTCTTTCTTAAATGTTGCTTGTGAATTTTCCCTTCATCGAGATATCAACATCAGTCCTAACATGGCAATAGTTCCCGGATTCACACATGTTTGCTACCATTCAGTGTATATTTCTTTCTTCTTATTTTTATCATATCTGAAAATACTGGGGCATTATCATTTTCCACTTATTACTAGAGTTCTATGTTTTCCCGTTTACCTTCAATTCCTTCTACATATTTCTGCTATTTTTTGTGTTTTCTTCCATATCGCTAGGCAATCTTCTAGCTATCTACAAAAACGTTAACATCGACTCCTCTTAGCCGTACCTTTCTCTCCCATTAAATCGTAGCAATCTCTTCCAGCACTGGACTCAACATTGGTTCTATACTCAGTTCCTGTTTAATTCTGACCACGTTGTCACCTATGACACAATAACTTTTTTTATCATAACTCTGAGTTTCTTTCAGCCGTTCCCCATTCCAGACTTGATTCCTGCAATCCTCAATAATGTTTTATTATGACCCTCGTTACGTTCTTTCTTTTTAAGCTCGGGAACATGCATTTTACATCTACACTCAACTTGATGGACTTAGCTTTAATCTCCCGTACTACACTCAGGCTTCTTTTTTAATTCCATAGGGTTCTTCACACTCACTATTTTGTTATCCATTTACCACCTCTGCCACCTTTTATGTACCCTCTTCCAGCAACTCAAACATTTTGCCTCTACAATCAAACACTGGTCCTAATTCCAATTTCACCTTGTGAATTTTTGGGAAGCCTTTTATAACAGGTATCCTTCTTCATTTAGTCAACTTTGTAGCCTTCTTTCGTTAGGGATACCATCATTTTCCTTTGATTTCTTAAGCTCATAATTCTGTCTCCTACCACTTCGAAGGTTTCATCACAGAACTCACCAAGTGTCATTGTACCAATTTTCCTCCGTTACTACAGTAGCGTCACTTATGTCCGCTTGTTGTACACATTTGCCTGTGCATCTACGTATGCTTTCCAACGCACTGCACTCATTAATTGAAACGCCTCAATTCATTTTCTTAAGTGTTTTCTCAGTATTACTTTGGTCCTTCTTTTTATAACGTACTTTATCTCCTTGGCCTGTACTTGGGCTATTGCTTGTTCTACAGAGGATATGACTTCCTCAGCATCCACTCTTGGACTTTCAAAATTAGAGGTATAGTATAAATTCAGTATTTTCTTCCCTTTTTCAAACACATCACATTCCCTATTACCAACACATTTTTTTCTATGTTCTTATTTTCTTCTTTGTTCCATTTAGTTCCACTCCTGTCTCCAACATTAGTTTGTGCACTTTGATACTAAACTCCTTTTCCTATACATTAAGTCTCTTCAAAACAACTTTCCTCGTTAACACCAACAAACCATAACTAATGTAACTTTTCAAATGCTTTGTCTTTTCTTCACTCCACTAGAACCAGCCGTCTAAACCTATTTGCATTTCAAATCAGTTCCATTTCCAAGAGTTTGTTAGTAAGAAGCGTTTAACATATAATTTGTATATATTGTGGAATTGTTTTTTTTTAGTTTAATTTTGTATTTATAATTTGTCATTTCCCATTTATTTCTCAACCTTAACAATTAAAATAATCTACAGGACAAGGTCTATTTTTGGAATATGTGCTTAGATGCAGTAGGAAGAATGGCATCGAATCAGTGAATCTTGCTAACTATAAATTCTTATCGTTTAGACTTTTTTGATTGGCGGGCTGTGAACCAATCAGAAACCAGATTGTTGTTCGTTAGAATATGTGTTGTTCATATAATTTATAATGTTCAATGGACCCAAGTTTTTAGTGAATCTGACTCAGTTAGTTAGCTAGTACTTCTTTTTTTAATGAAAACCCGTTGCTTTGGTCAGTTATTACGATGTTTGATCTTAAGTATAAAAACAAAACTTCGACATGAAAAATATATTTGGTGTTGCTCCTATGCTTAAAAGGACAATAAACTGACAGAAGGACCGAAGAAGAGTGGAGCTTCCTGACAAACAAAGTGCGATTCCTGAGGAAATGTTTAATTGTATAATCTGGTTGTTTAATGACCCTAAAGGTTTTACAGTGGCTAAGAATACATTGAAGTGTTAATCGAGTAGATTTAAATACAGTTTACCAAAATGGAAAAAGAACTGATTAGGAATGAAACTAGCGTTAGAGAGCGCTTGTTAAGGTGTAGTGAAGAAAATACAGTGCAATTTAGTCTAGTCCACGATGGCCAAAAAGCGCCAAATAGAAGAAAAAACGCTGTTTTGAAATTAAGCGAATTTGCTGGGGGATGTCCTGAAAAATATCCCTAACGTTCCAGTGGCTGGGAGCTCTGCGGTTAGTGTGGGATGAGTTTAATCCTTTCATGGAGGGCTTCTCCAAGGAAGTATAATATTTTTAAGTAGCTACTGCGTCATCACTATTCATCTAAACTTCATGGTTCGTACGTCATAAGCTTTAGAATGAAGCCAACTTTGTTTTATATTTTTACTTTCAATTGCGTGATACTAAGGAAGCAACGTTTTAGTAAATATATCGGTAGTAGTAGGTACATAACACACATACAATGTATTACTATTAGTGTAGAGCATGGATCAGAGAAATAACGTTGTATGAGCGTCCGTCCTCCATGTCACATGAGAACTTGAAAGTTGCCCCGTTGACGTCGAGACACTTCTGGGCACTATCCAGTACGGACGGACTCGGAGTATCACCAGTCGCTGACACTGCCAGTAGCTCTTGACAGGTGGTGCTCCTGATGATGTTGGTTATGATTTGCTACAGTTCATCTTGGATGTGGGAATTGTTTACATAGACCTTCTGCTTTAAGAATCCCAGAAAATACAATCCACAGAAGGATAAATTCGGTGAACGATTGATGCAAAACCATTTTGCTTTTCCGGGTGCTTTTATGTAAACATACCATGCTCCAACACCAGAGATACGCCCGAAGTATTGAATCAATTTTTGGGAAGTAAGATAAATCTGTCTTGTGATTTCAGCTCGAGGTAAAACGCTCGCAAGAAGCCGCGATAATCTGCAGTATTTACTGTTAATAAACACACATTAGACCCACTACTGGTGGCCCTCATATTGCTCACCAAGCACCATTTTTTTGTCATGGATGGGTGTTCCGTGCAGGATATGTGTTCGATCCAAACGACTACTCGCAATCATTGTCAGTTACCAATTACAGTACGCAAATCGTTTACCTTGTTTCTGACTCCTTCAGTTCCTGGACACATGTTACGTGGTATGGTTTCAAAGACTTCAGCGTATGTTGTTGATACGTTGTCCCTTTAACATCGAACCGCTGAGGTAGTTTTCAGGTAGAATTTGGCAGACTTCGTGTAGAATTCGACTTGCGGTATTCGGAAAATATTTGGAATTCGCCTACGAAAAACTGCGATCAACCCTATTTGGAGAAATTTTTCACAAGTTTCTGAACACTGCGTTTCGATCGTGGTTTTGTTCCTCTGCACCTAGCAGCCAAGGCGTCTTCTGTGCTCGTAATTAACCTCGTCTGAACAAAATCGTTCAAGATCACAATTGAAGACCTGAATCACAAAGCATCTCAAGTCGACCGAAGTATTATTTAAGGAGGAAGAAATACCGGTCTTGGAATGTTGTTCATTTCAGTTGAAATTATTTTGTATAAAAAAAATATTTTAGTTTGATTTAGAATGTAATATTTATGCAAGTAGATAGCCTTGGAACATAGATGCAGACTAACAAAAGAAAATGGAAATACAAGAAAAGTGGACTTGGGATGTTTTTCAATTCAAGTTTTAAATTTGCTGCTGTATTGAAAGATTTACTCGGCGCATCTCCTTTCACTGAAATTTTAAGCTGAAATTTCCAGCTAAAGAAATGCATATCGAAACTACTGCACTTGGGACGCCAGTACTTTCCTCGTCTCGTCTTTTTTTAGTCCTGAAAGTCCATGTTACATTATGCTATTAAAGTCGTAATAATAATTACTACTTTTATGTGCCCTACAGTTAAAATTATTTATTTCTTATTGTAGAAAATACATCATATTTGTACCCTGTTGTGGAAATTGGTATTAATATTTTCATAAACTAATATTTAAATGTTGCATAATACATAGGTTAGTCTGCATATTGTAATGCACTTACCTCCTCGTCCTCCTCCCATTCTTTTTCCAATACCAAAGAAAAGACCAGCAACAAAAGTCTTTCCTGTAAGAAGTAATTATCAAAGTATATTAATTTTATTGATATTGAGTATTTGACTAATATACTTATCGAACTGGAGCGTGCAAATTAAACATTGTCATTCTGTAATAATATACCTACTTCACATCAGTGTGGATTTATCTTACTATCATCTAAAAGACAATAACAGCGAGTGGATCATGGCGTTATGATCAAGTAAGTGTTTATAACACAATGATTCATGCAAATATACAATGCTGTTTTGTAAATCACGTGGATTATTTAAAATTGTTTCCACGAAATCACTCGGTAAAAAACCGAAAACTACTTACAATATATCACGTATTCAGGCAATGATCCAGAGAGGTGAAGAAAATGTAAATTTTGCGGACGTAAGGCAAAGATGCATTTTATAATAGACAATTTTCTCTTGCGATACTCAAATCGGAATCTATATGCATTACCTCTGAGCCAAGTAAGGGTTCTGTAAGCGGGAAATCACTGTTTTCTTAGTTCGTACAATTAGCGAATGCCTGCAAACACAATATTCACCCGTGTCTGTTATATAAGAGTATTAAAACCACATTACTTATCTACCACTTTGATCTGAAACTTATGAACTCCGAATGACTCCTGATATACCAATATTTAAATAATACTGTGAGCACTATATTCCTTCTCCGGCTATGACGTGGGATGTTCAGAAATAAAACCTGAAAGGCAAGGTAAGATTAACATGTGGACTGTTCAACTCAAGACGGGTACACATTTCCTACAGTGTATATGCTCTGGCCTCCTTCCTTAAATAGGCTGAATGTCAAGTAAAGGATAGTGGAAGCTGAAGGGAAAACAAAACAATGAAGCAAGATAAAGTTCTCATTAGCACCTTTATTTGGAGCTCCTTCCACTTGAAGAGTTCCAAATACAACTAACTAATACATGCAGCTGCTCTGATTATATATGGTTCAATTTCTAGATGATATTTCAAATGTATTATAATTTTATCAGATAAAAGCTAGAATATCTTTGGTATTTATTACTTAACATTTGTATGGTCTTTGAAGTTGTTATATTGCTTGAAATAACAGTTTAATCTCAATATATTCATTAAGTTACGCACGGCAATAATACTAGAAAAATGAATATACTAAACTTTTATATATATGTTAAAAACATATCCATCCAAATTTAAATATTGCGGAATATATTGACCAGTCCAAGAGGTGATTCTATATAATGGCCAAGGAGGTTATATACGTATGTCCCGCACCGGAAGTCAAACATCTCACAGGATGCGACAGTGACGTTACAAGTAACATCCGAATGCTAAAGAGGTGCAGCAAAATTCCAAACAAAGTTTAAACTTGTTTCTGTACAGTTGCAATTGTGAATCAAAAATGTAAATTAAAGGACTTTTCAACTGACAGTCAATTCTTACAACACATACAATTTCCATCATATAATTCATTTTATCTTACATAAAATTACGATTGATTCCACCAAATATTATATCGGGACGGGCGTAAGCCATAGTGCTGTTACCGCCCATAAAATTCATTTTATCTTACCAAATATTATATTTGTGTTTTTCTATTTTGTGTTGCGACAAACCATTGGTAGGTTTTCTCATACTTCTTACTAAGGGGCAACATATTTTTGTCTTTCAAAGTGCACATACG
>JAGDQP010069428.1:0-10887 GCA_022664845.1 Lepisma saccharinum
GATGATTTCATCGGTGGTGATAAGTGCATTAAGTGGGTGTTCTGGAAGATGGTGATGATAAGTTGTACATGAGGTGATGATAAGTTAAGGCGTACAGAAGGATGTCGTTGACATGGACTGAATGGGATTTGTGGAGTAAAGATGGTTTGTAGGTGATTACCAACTGCGTTAGCTTTATCTTCGTCAGAGTGAAGGGCGTGTACTTCTTGGACTAGTGGGTAGGATGATTTACTGTATTTACCGGTTATGGAATTAGAGCACTTTCAGTACTTAGTGGGATGGTTGGTGTGAGCTAATGTGTTGCAAGTCTTTATCCATTTTCGTAGTATATACTTTGATGTAGATGTGGAATTACGTTAATATTTTCGATGAAGACGAAGAGATTGTGGCTTACCTGTGCGTTGATAGTCTCGAAATAGTGCTCAAGAATGATTTGGTCCTAATGGTAAATATTGAGGAGGTAAGTTTGGACGATGAAGGTGTTTGATGCTGGTTGGGATGTGTTTTGTTGAAGCTTGATGAATTACGTTATTGATGTTGTCATGTTGTAGTTCATGTTCAGTTGATGGTGGTGTTATAAGCTCGGTATGTGTTTGTACTAAGTTTCCATATTCATCCCAGTAGGTTTCTATATTGTCAAAAACAAGTAAGGATCGTAGAAGTGGTTGTGATGAGCGCTTGTTAGGTTGATGAGTTTGGATCGTCAGTTTCACTGTCACATGATCGCTACCAATGGGGTATAAAATATCTATGATACTGCGTGCGACTAATGATGTAGAGGTAATGACAACGCCAGGAGTATTATTGGACATAATGGGCTTTGGAACATGATGAATGTTACGGGTCGTATATAGTTTTACGAGATTGTGAAAGTTTTCTTTTCAAGCAGTGCGACTGTGAATGTTAATATCGGCCATGATGATGTTGTGATGAAAGATTTTGGAAATATATGTGAAAAACGTTGTCGGAATATTGTGGCCTGGTCTTATGTATATGATCACTAAGGCGTTGTAGATACTTTTAGTTGATGGAGATGATAAGGTGTTCTGGGAGGTTAGGAAGGTTCGCTTGGTGTTGCCTGTGGGTTATATATGTAGGAAGCCTTATCGCTATTCCACCATTTGCTCTGAGGATTGGTATGGTACGGTCACAACGTAAGAGGGTGTAACCTTGTATTTTACAGCTTTGTTTCGAGGTGAGATGAGTTTCATTAAGTATGAATATATTGACGTGTTCTTCGAGTAGAAGTTTGTAAAGAGAGGCTTATGGCTGGCGAGAGAGCGGATATTTTAGGAACAAAAACGTCAAAGCCATAATGATTACCATGGTTACAGTTGCCCAGAATATCAGCATATGAAGGTTGCCCTAAGTAAAATCTCTATAAAAGTTTATGAGTGGTGTAGTATTACTTTCTTTTTGTTGTAGAAAAATTCATCTAAATTGTAACTTTTTTCTGAACATTCTGTAGTTATTTAAGAATCAGAAATTAACATAACATTAAATGCATAACATTCATACATATCAAATTCTTATTTACTCAAAATATAAATAAATCACTTATGCGCCCAATAAATATGTTAGCGCTGTTAAATATAAGACATTCATTTCATCATTCAAGATAGCTTATCTGAAATCAGTCCAATCTTTATCAACCCACATAATCAAAATTAATCTATTTATAGAATTAGTAGCACGAATCGCATCAATTCAGCTTTTACTTAGTAGTTAACACGATCAAGGTTACAAAAGTGTATCACACTGAATGCATTATCAAGTTGTCCTTTTATCACAAAAAGAGTCAGATTCTGACGCTTCATAGTAAGGTTCTTTGTAATCAGTACATGCGAATATCGATGCTGTTGTGTCCATGTTTCTATATCAAAATTATTATCCTGATCCATGTCAATCTCTTTTTCCGGATGTTCTTTATTTTCTCTAGTTCTTTTATCTCTTATTTTTTACTTCTGTGTTGGGATTGCAGATGAAATTTTTATTGTCACAGCATGTTGAAAATCATCATTATTAGAAATAGTATCCTTTAAGAATTTCTAATGCTTGAAAAACTTTAGTTATAGCGTTAACCTTATCATTCAAATTCAATATTTTAACATCAAGTTTTCAATAATGTTTTCCATCCGTTCAATTGTAGTATCTTTCATTGTTGAAATGTTAATAATTAATCTTACTTTGAATTAGTTATGTCTTCACTGTCCAATTGGCATTAATGCAAACTAGCTTGTTCTCTTGATCTTCAAATTGTTTAATGAGTATTGGTGATTCTACTTGTATAAGAACTTGTAGTTCAGGTACGTTCACCATCATGCTCTTTTCCAGCTTGGAAGTAACAAATTCAATACATGCGAACCACAAATGATGAGATGTTGTTGAGATTGGTTTACACTGCTGGTTACACATCAAAGCAT
The DNA here is from genome assembly GCA_022664845.1 of Lepisma saccharinum. Classification (NCBI taxonomy): domain Eukaryota; kingdom Metazoa; phylum Arthropoda; class Insecta; order Zygentoma; family Lepismatidae; genus Lepisma; species Lepisma saccharinum. The sequence continues at coordinate 2,424 of JAGDQP010069428.1, forward strand.
TGCCATGAAAATGAACGTACGGGCCAGAATAAGTTGCGTTGAAGTTGACATTCAAGTCTAATCTGGCTGGGTATTGGATTTGTTGAAGGATGTGATGACGTTGAAATGGATGCATATTTTGAAGAAGTAACAGTGATGAATGCGAGAACTTGATCAGTTGGTAGATGGAAGTGACTGGCCTGGTGGTTTGTGTAGAAGTTTCAGTTGTGCAGATTGGGACGATGAGTTTAGGTTTACTAGGATCAGCTGTCGGTCGTGCTTTACACCTGTAACTGAAGGTGGGATGTTCTTCACCACAGGTTGTGCATTTCGGAGGTCTTTGAAGATTTGTGCATGATTTGGTGAGGTGAAACTCTGAACAGAAACTACATTTGATATGATTGGAGCATTTGGAAGTAGGATGATCATTGTAAGTTTGACACTTTTCACATCAATTCGAAGTGGTGGTGATGAATGTGATTGTTCTACTCGGCAATACTTTTTATAGATGAGAGCGCCATTTGACAAGAGATCATCGATGGTTTCTTGATGATTTGTGAGTACACGTATAATGTAGCATGTACACATTAGGGTGTGTCGAAAAAACGGAAAGTTGAAGACCCTTTTGCAGTAATGTAGGAAAGTTGTACCTACCTGTGCGAAATAGCAGAACGCTGGGATAATATCTTCTGTTCTGGCAGAGGGTCTGAAATTTCGAAAATTCTGTAAATGATGCAAAACTCTACAATTTTGTAATTTCATAAAACATCAAATTAATCACAGACTCTGTCTCGGTACTGAAGGAAAGTTGCACCTACATATATTTAATTACTGTGCAAAATTTCAGAAGTGTGGGATAATATCTTGTTCTGGCAATGGGCCTGAATTTTCATAAAATTAAAAGTAATAGTTTTTTTACATTACTACAATCTATAAATCGAAATAACTAATTTCTAAAATTTAAGTAACACCATTTTATAACTACAAAGTGATTGAATTTAAAATGTTTATATTAAGACGTTACACATTACAATGTTTATATTTAGCAAACCGAATAAATAAGCGTGTTATTCAGTTTGCCTTGTTTTTAGATGGCTCTAGTAGTTCTAAAGATTGGTTTAATAATGAAGAAGCCAGTTTCATTGATTTTTTACCGCTTCGTTTATGGGCAGAGCACGTCATGTAGTACTAGTCAACATATTCTATTCAGTTTAGCCATTTGGCGAGCCACGACTCAGTGTTTCAATGACAGTTCGTAATCGTTTTAGTCTTGATGAATGTTTGTTGAGTCAACAATGTCAACAGTGTTCAGTCGATGAGTAGAATTTTTATTGTCATTTTCAAATTCATACTGACGTGAGTTATAGTATTACTTACTGACTGTTTACAGTGTTTAGTGTTTTGACTGAAAAACAGTTAGTATTTGTGGGTTGTGTTAACTGTGTTTTGTGTTTAATGTTCCAGTTCTTCTATGGCACCAACTCTTCTTACTCTGGCAGCATTGGAAAATCTTTGAACGAGTCCGAGCTGCTTCTGTTGGTAACATTTTAACCAATTAACTGTACCTTGTCTTGATGCTCTTGCCGTTTCCTCAGGAATCTGTTCTCTACATCTGGCTATACACGATCAAGAGTGCCTCAACTTATACCGCTGGGTGACAACAGCAAACAGGATCTTAAGATTTTATGTTTCGAAAACAAGTCCTTTGCACAGCTTGAGCACCATAGTGGAGTTCATTATGAGGGTGTATGTGCCATTCTGGTTACGCATCAAAGTACAACACTCAATTAAGGATGGAGCTCGACACGCTCACCAGTTCATTATGACCTCTAGATGTGTGGATAAAATTTACCTCAACGTGATTGACCTAGTGATTTCGCGGAATGCTTTCTTCGCATCTTCAGAAAACATTCTGATTGCAATGCTGGTCGATGAAAGGGCGCATAATCCTTGCAGTTCGAAGCGTCATAAAAGCCAGAGAAGTAGAAGCACGTGGAGCTGTTGGTGTTCTAAAATTCTAACCTAACTTCCGAATCACGAGACTATATCGACACGAGTGACTGGCAGACAACAAAATTGACCCCACCACCAGTCTGGAATGACTTAATAACCGAAGATGAGCAAACCATGCTGCAAGGAGAGGTTCGAGTAGACTGGGCATTCACTCACTTCCCATTCCGCACCAAAGCTGTGTAAAGAACAGTACAACTCGTTACTGAAGTCTCTAGTAAAGTTTGCGGTCATGGAAACCGGTACGGCTTCATTCGCTCTACCTTTAAATCTAGAAAGAGTATGTCGCTGTCATTCAGGTCCAAGGGCCAATATGAAATGTAATACCTTCGCGAAAGATTTTGAATAACCTAAAACCTTACGGTTTAAAAGTTTTCTAATTTTTACTTCAGGTATTATATAACGAATGATAGTTGTATAATATATACGGCGGTATAAGCTTATTTTTCGATTTGTTAAAATATAAACAATGTAATTTGTAAGGTTTTAGTATAATTTAAACTTTTACACTTAATCACTTTGTAGTTATAAAATGATGTTACTTAAATTTAAACAAATTTGAGTTATTTTGATTTAGAGAAAGTAGTTTTTTTTTAACTTTATATTTTAAATTTTATGAAATTTCAGGGTCAATGCCATAACAGAAGATATCAATTAATCCCACGGTTTTGAAATTTTGCACAGTGATTAAATATATGTAGTTGCAAATTTCCCTCACTACAGAGAAGCAGACTGTTATTAATGTGATATTTTAGGAAATTACAAAGTTGTAGATTTCTTGTGTGTTTTACAGAATTTTCGAAATTTCAGACAACCTGCAGAACAGAAGATATTAAAGGTTTCTGCAATTTTGCACAGGAAATACTTAGATGTAGGTACAACTTTTCCGCACTACCGCAAGTGGTCGTCAAACTTTCGTTTTTTGCGACCCCCTCCCTAGTATACATACCTCGCGGTTCTGGTTTTGATACGAATGCATTTGATGATGGAATAGCCTTCGAGTTTCAGTTCTGATTCTACTTCACTGTCGGTGATTGTGGGTTGAACTCGTCTGATGATAATGGTAATGGTTGTTTTGGTAATTTGTTTTCTAGTCGGGTGAAAGTAACTGATTTTCCGATGATTTCATAACTATGGCGATTGCGTATTTTGGTAGCTACGTTTCTATCATGAGACTGTATGATGATGCCATTTCTGGTTGGAACGATATGTTTGATGTTATCATGTGATATATATTTTGTGAACTGTTGTAATTAGATTTTCGAATTTCTGAACTTATCGTCGAAGTTGGTTAGAAGAAAAGAATGCCTGGGTGAAAGTTCTGGAAAGTCGTCCTTGTTATTGGTGTTCAGTGCTCTTTTATTGCCAGATTCTGTGTCGCTCATGGTGTGAGATTTTTTATTTGGTGGTGAATTTAGCACATCTCTGTACATTCTGGAATCAGGTGATCGTGAACGTGAATGATGATAACCAAAGGCTCCTTAGAGAATTAGTGATATTGGTGTCAGTGAATGATGATCAGTATGATCTCTTACGAAATGAATGGCGATGATTGCTTTCTTAGGTGACTGCTTTCTTAGGTGACTGCTTTCTTACGTGACTGCTTTCTTACATGACTGCTTTCTTAGGTGGGTCCCACTGTTTCGATAGGGGACCAGGATGCAAGCAATTCCTCTGCCTAAGTCGTAAAAATGGTCTTTGACTAGATGAGTCTGGTCGCTAAATCCAGACAAAGGGAGCTGAAAAATTGTGCTGGATAATGGTACGGAAAAGTATAAAAAATAATAGCTACACTGACTCTGGAAACGCGCGTTGAGTTTAAGTGCCAGGTAAGTATGTATGTATGAAACGCCTTCTACAAGTACTGTACAATTAGAAGCACAAACATCTAAAACACTTTAATTCTACGCTAAATGTATTTACATTTAGTTTTATCTATCTTTAACTTATTTAATACAGCCTTTTACTTTATTATAAAAATTGATTTTAAGAACAATTTGATTCCATTGATGAAAATACAAAATCATTCCATTATACATGCAAAACCATGCTTCCATCTATTGGTCTGCAACTAAGCTTTTTTATCAACTAAATAAAAAAGATATTGTCGCCTCTTTCTATATTATTGCAGGTGTAAGATGCATAATAATGGTGCTTCACTTAGTCACAACATATATGCCCCAATCCTGAACTAAAAAGTGAAGAATCTGAGTATCATATGAGATTATGATATGAGTATCATATCATAATTTAATGTTTATCAATTTTTCATAATATTCTTTCATTAAATCACATAAACAAGTGTATATTTAATATTCTAATCAGTTCATCTTCGTGATATCTTCATGAAATTATATTCATAACATATTCTTAGTATTTTTCATTACTTTATCCTTTCCATATACTTTCATTGAGATGATCATAATTACTTTCATTTACTTAACATTATTTTCATAAAAATGCAATAATAATATATATCCATTTACTTTTCATGCTTTCATCAACATTAGTTCCTTATATATTGTTGTTCCTTTAAAACTTTTGTCACAGATTGATAACTTATAAGCAAAGAAATTATTAAATATATAATATAATGTACCTTTTAACTTCGTATTATAAGTTTCATTATAATATAAGTAACATTCTATCAATCATACAAATCACCGTACTCATTGCCTATGTCTTCTTCATAATTCTTGATCCTTTTCCATCATCACAAGTTCGAATTTTGTTCCTTTCCACATTCCTTTCCTTTTCTCAAATTTATTTACAAGTCCTTTAATTTTCCTTTGATATCATACAATGTTGTTTTCTCCGGTTCTCTATTTATTTTTAAAGTTATCTGTCCCAGACCTTATCCGCTTGCTGACGTACCTTTACCTTTCTCCACCACCATTCCTTGTACATTTTCGTTATATTTAGTTTTCTCCTTTTTATGTCCCTTTGTGTTGAAATCTCCATGTCATTACCCGCACCTCTATCCTTGCTTACTACATCCTTCGACTGACTTTTTACATTTATAATTATCTTTATTTTGACTTGTCCTGAAATGATCCTTACATAATCATGTCCATAAGCATTGATTAAATAAGGTGAAATCACCGAGAGAATCTTTATATCAGCATTTCTTTATCTTTCATTGGTAGTTGAACTAGTATCTTTGTTTAGTATTGCTATTATTGTATTTCCTTTAACATGCCATTTAGACTCTGTCAAACATAGCATGAAAATCCTAAACCAAGGTCAAGTTGAGATATGAAACATGGAAGTCAATGTAGGCTGAAATAATTTGAAAGATTTGTAAACTTTTGACCCGTTTGTATCTCTGCTCCGAAATAAAGCAAGGTCTTCCAGGAAGGTAATCCGAAGGAAGAAGTATGGAGACTTAATGAGATCACAGTTACTTTCAATCTATTAATGACTATATCGATTTGTGCTAAGAATATACCTTACCTGAAGAGCTTATTTCCAAAGCGTCTTATCTCCACGAAAAATATGCTCCAAGAATAATTCATTTTCCATTTTAAATCTTCAGTTAAATAATTTAAAGTTATTACGATATACAATAATAATTGAAAAATGAAAACTCTACTGCAAGTTATTTAGATGAAAATTAATAAAAATATTGTTTCTGGTGGTTTTCTAATAACATGTTTCGAAAGTAAGCTTCTTTACACACCTTCATGTGATATGGTTAAATTGCATAATATATGAAGGAAATGAACAAAATCTTCCGGGGGTATTTGAATCTCCGGGAGGGAATTCCACCGGACCACCCCTTGGATTCATCACTGCTCCAACCTGAGTAAGTTCCAAACTAGGTAAGTCGCGAAAAGACAATTATTAGGAGCGTGAAACTCTGTGAAGCTTGTTCCTACTTCCTGATGCAAGAAATAAAGTTTCGTAACATCTCGCTGCTTGGAAATGAAGGACTTTAAACAAACAAATGTTCTCGGCGAGAAAAGAGTGACCGAGAATTACCGGTAACTCATACCGCGTGACATACTCAAAAATAACGAAGAGAGGACGAATAACAATATTTTGGACGGCGGCCCCAATAATACTTAAGAATATCTATCAAATGAACTAATCTACAATTCATTTCTAAGTAAACTGACTAGATGCTTTAGTGGGTTCCCCGGTGCGATTTGCATCGCCACTGCCCAATGATGTCAGCTGAGAGACTATCTCAAAAACGAATTTAAACATTTTAGGTATCTGAGGACACCGACTACACAAATCCCCCATTAGTAAAAATAACTTTTTAGTACTACTAACTCATAACATAATTTTTGGACTTGTCTGCTTTTGTAATAAACATATCAACTAAAGATCTTTGATTCATCATTTGTCTAATTTGTTCTTTGTAAGTCAGAAATGGTAGAAAAGAGAACTGTTGTACAACATTAAATACTACACCCATTACTGTGAACTAAAATAATAAAAGACTTCTTCTTAAGCTAAAGCTTTTGGGAATCCCTTAAGTCGAATATCGTTCAATATTATTTTGTATCCCAAAAATGAAGTCCTCGAATAAATCTAGTTTTTTATGCTACTGATATTGGAAATTTGTATTGTCTGTATTTCATAGATGACTGTTTAATATGAGGCTTGCATGTAAATTTACGAAATATCTATAAAGATTTATTTATTTTCACTTGAAGGACTTTGTAGGTTAAATAACAGTAATACAGGTAGAGCCATCATGACATTGTCAGAATATTGTTGCTAATTAATACAAACAGAATATGTTGAGTTCTAAGCAGCTAGAAAATAATCCAAGTACAGGAGTTAGGATCTTTTAAATTGCCATATACAGGGTATCCCACATAAAACCGGTACGCCTCACGGTTATATATATACCGGTTAATCATCTCTAGTCAAATTGCTTATGAAGTGGCAACACTGTTTCGAAAGTTGGCTACACTGCATTTTATCGGAAAGTTGAGTGCAGCTGTGTGTTCGTGTTGTTGCGAGAAGCTCGTATTGTTGAGTTGTTGCAATGTGTTGAATCAGTGCTTGTGGTGACAAGGAACCTTTGTAACATAAATAGTTCAGTTTGCATTAGAACAGCGAATTGATATTGTGGAATTTTACATAAAGACAGGCTCCATCAGATAATGTAAAGAAATGTTTCAAGCGAAGCATCCTGGTAGGAAACTCCCCACGAACAGCACTATTCAAGATCTGTACAAGAAATGGAGGACTGTAGGATCCGTTCAGAAAATGCAGAGGAATAGGCGACCGACAGTGAGGACCCATGAAACTATAGACAGAATTCGCATGGGCATTACGAGAAGTCCCCGCAAGTCGGAAAGGAGGTTATCGCAGCAGGTTGGTGTACCTCGTACATCGTGTCATCGTGTACTCAAAGATATGAAATTAAAAGTCTATCATGTGCGTGTGGTGCAGGAGTTAAAATTTGAGGATCAGGGAAAAAGAGTTCATTATTGTAACTGACTGTTAACATCAATTGCAAACGGTTACTTGGACCCCTTGCTTTTCTTCATGTCAGATGAGGCCTGGCTTCATTTGTCAGGATATGTAAATTCCCAGAATTGCGGATACTGGTCGCAGGCCAACCCACATATTCTGCATTAAGAACATCTACACTCAGAGAAGATAGGAGTTTGGTGTGCGTTGTCCGGCATGCGCATTATTGGCTCAATTTTTCAATGACACCTTAAACAGTGCCAGATATCTAGAGATCTTTGACTCTTTCTATGCACATTTAACAGATGCAGAGAAGCTGTATGCAGTATTCCAACAAGATGGAGCAACCGCTCACACATCCTAACAAAGTATGGGCCACATAACCAACGTGTTCCCTAAAGACAGACTTGTCAGTAGAGGTCTTTGGCCCCCAAGGTCCCCGGACTTAACATCGTGTGATTTTTATTTATGGGGCACACTGAAAAGCAAAGTGTATGCTGACAATCCTCACACAATAGACGATCTTAAACAGAACATTACTAGAGAAATTAACAACATCACGCCTGCAGAATTACAGCGCGTTGCTGGTAACGTCATCGAAGGAAGACAGCGATGCCTGGATACCCATGGTCACCACTTCCAGCATCTCTTATAAACAGGTAATTACATGTTTTTTAACGTTACTATTATCTATTCTTTTTCAGATAGTTCATTGTTACTGTTAAAGTGTTACTCAAATCTCGGGCGTGAGGCGTACCGGTTTTATGCTGGACACCCTGTATTTATGAGTGATAAGACAAGTACTATACTGAGTAACAGGAAGCAAATATCGGTAGTGCCAGTATCTTAGTTACGAGTATTAATATTAAAACTCAGGTAGTCCCGTAGTTTAGGGTAAGTCCGAAATAGGTAATCAGAGGTTTATTCAACGCCCTAGAAAATAAAAGATTCGCAACAAAATATTCTGAATAAAAACATGCAGTGAGTTTATGAAAGCAAACATATAAATAAAATAGCATATTTTTTTCATGAAATAAAATTA